>KQ435922.1:27723-43592 GCA_001276565.1 Melipona quadrifasciata
TCCATTAGTTATTTTTAATATAGCGGATATTCAATTATACATAATTTTAAAATATATATAGGACACAAATTCATTGTATAACATTTTTTCTTACCTATTTTAACGTGTTAATTTAGTACTTAAAATACGAACGTAAAAGAATCACTCACGATTGTTGATCAGTCTTTTCGATCATCGACTAAAATACTTTTTGAAATGCTTCCCAATTATGATAATAATTTTCATTATTATGAGAGAATTGTACGGATTCGAATGGAACGAAGTAACAATAGCGGATAATCTACGCACTCTTGAGAATCGCAGACTCGTTGCACACATTTTTCTATTTTTGTATAAAACCATTAGTGATTAAATCAGTTGTTCATTTCTCAAATAATCTGTACACAGGGTGCACATATATTCGAAAGATAGATAAGAGAATTACTGACAATTACCAAAACTAATATCGAAATTTTCTCTGGACACTTCTATAACCTCAGTGGAAGATGGAGTGTATATACAATAGAATTAGAAACTAGTTGAGAAATTATCTGTAAGAACAAATATAAAATACAAAATCAAGTAAAAAATTATTTTATTCAATGATCAAATAATTTACTTAGACGGACGTTGGATTATTTCGAAATAACACCCAGTCTCAAACGAGATGATATATCATTTGAATAATCATTCTTCAGATACATTTATTCAAACAATGTCCAATGATTCACACGGTGAAGTTCTTTTAAAACCTATTATTGTCCGTGGTTTGCTTGCACGCGTGTCTATCAGATATAAAACGATATTAGGGGAAAGCCGGTTAATCGGATGCCACTGTGGAAGTGTGCTAACGCGGACTTAATCCTTTGATTACATGCGGCCGAGCATACGTAGAAGTTCTGCTCGCAGATTATTGTATTAACCGATGACATTCGGCGAGAGTTGTACGGATTCGAATGGAACGAAGTAACGGAGTAACAGACATTCTCGTTCGAGGAGATTCGCCTGTAAAGAGCGTTTTAAGATTCAGGCACGATGGCGGACTTCTCGTTAAGTCTGTTTGGAGAAAACAGACGTTAAAATTGTCGGGGACACGCGATCTGGTTGAAGACAGGTAAGAGGAGAAACTTTTGCGAATGTAGTCGCACACTTGTCGGCGTGTTTGTGAAACGGCAACAAACTTCGATACTGAAACTGGCGGTGCAATCGAAATTATCAATTCTAATATTTCTGTAGATATTTTTAGTTCATAGAATATAAATCTTACTGTCTGTTGATTTCGTTCATTTTGAAATTTATAGAGTGTCTTTTAGATCGAGAATTTCACACGACATTTAAATATAAAACAATATCATTGATTTGTAATTTATATTAATACTATGTCAATTTAACAATGGACTGTTGAAGTTCGAGACATTCAATTCCAGTTCGTATTTTATAGAGATTAGTAAACAAAATTAAATCAAATGGAGAATTCCGAAATTAAATATCATAATGCGTCCGCTACTTATTAAAATACTCAATAACTAATATAAGCTTCTATCTAAATTCTATTTTTTTTTTTTTTTTTTACATGTCCCCATTGAATTACAAGGACACTGCTACAAAGTCCTACAAAATTTTTAACGTGAGGTTGAAACACATTCAAGCGACTCCAAACGAGACACAACGGCGGCCAACAAAAGAACGCCGACAACGTGTATCCGACGAGAGATCTTGGCGAGCAAAAGTACAGACGAACTAACCGCATTACGTAGTCCTCGAGCAGGGAGAACAAAGATGTATCGCGAGGTGGGGAGGAGATGCACAGAGGGATCGAGCAACTCCTAGGGGATGATCGAACTTCGGCGCGATTCCTTGGCACCGCTCCCCGAGAGAAACTTGCACAGCCCAGCCTCCAGGGAACCATGATCCAAATTCTAACGACCGTTCATGATTTACTCGAACAGTGCTAACAGCCGCGACGTACGCAGTACACGACATTCTCTGCCTTGGTCCCAAGCAATTTCTTTGTCGTTTGGTAACGTACGGTAACGTATGGTAACGTTCCTTATCTACAAGCGACATCTGCCGTCGCCAACCTAGCGAGCCTATGACTCTGTTTGGGAAGGAAACGTGTCTGCGTGACAGGCTTGGGTCTGGGTTAGATTAAGCTGGGGTTGTTTGGGGGATGGAGCTTTTTATATGGGTGTTTCTTTTTTTTCTTTTTCGTTCGCACGGGATGTGGTTAGCAGGATGGTTACCAGATCCGCGTGGGGAGAGTGGCGTGCGTGACGCCGTGTCAATTAACAGTGTTGCGCTGTGTCTGGGAGGGAGAGGCAGATGGATGTTTGCTGGTAACTAGTTTACCACGTTTCTCCCAGCCCGTTTAATCGTTTCTCCATCGTGAAAACTTTCCCAAAAACTTTTTGAATAATGCTGCTCGCTCACGTAACGGTTGTTTGACGACGAAGTGGTGTCTTCTTGTTGCGATTCGTGAAAGTGAAACAGGAGATGCTAAAGTTCAAAAGTGGTTTCCAATTGTTCGAAAAGCTAGGAAAAATTCTTTTAGCCTCAACTGCGTTCAATTTCTATCGTGCTTTTGAATAATCTTATCTATCGTTAGCTTTGAAAAGCTTCAAACGTGCAAGCAACACCAACAAACGATACTCAAACAAACCATAGGAAACGCTGCTACATAGATGTTCAATTTTTCTCCGCTAATCGCGCGTCATCGTCGCTTTGTCTCAATAACGCTTGCAGCGTCAGTTTCACTGCTTTGATCAATGCCCACGGATGCTATTAAGGATCGATAAATCGTGGATCGCGGTAAAATGCAAATAACCCGTAGAGAGGGAAGAGATCGCACCGCGACGCGTATCGACACGGCAGAAATTGAAATCCCATCGAACAGAGAATAATCCGTGTGATCGGGGCAGGCGCAACGTCGCGGCTGAAGGAAGCCGGTTTCATCGACGTCCGGGGCTCGGCGTGCGTGATTCACTCGAGTAATTCCGATAGTACGGATGCCAGTTAATGGTCGTGCGTGACAGCGGATCGCTCGTCGAGTTCTGCCAGAAAACAAGTCGCGAACACAGAGTTCGATGCGCGGCGCATCGAACGGGAACGAGAGGACAAGCAAGGTGTATACACCCGTGATCTATGGCACGGGCCGGAGTTTGTGACAGGCCCGTAGATCTCTTTTACCCGTGGATGTAATAATATAATAACGGTTGTTGAGTGCGAATCTCTATGCTTTTAGTGCGAAATTGTGCACATTATATTGAGAACACGAGTGAGGAGGGCGAAGAGGTTTATTTGCGTTTTTATATTTTTTAAAATTTCAATTCAATGTGTCGACCATTTCTATCCACACTTGGCAGGATCAAACAGCAACAGATGTAACATCTTTTTTCGCAAATACAATTAATATCTCAAATTCGCCACAAACAGGCATTGACAATCCATTCGCAAAACCGCGAAATTAACACCCAAACTGCAAAAGACGCAGAAATAATCTGCCCCCAATCCCAGGACGTCGTCCCTCCACTTTCGATCATTTTTTATCCCCGACATAATTTCCTCCACGCAGACCGACACGCGATACGCCATACCTCTGTGTCCCTCCAGCTGCGCGCGATTTAATTAAAGGAAATAATTGGAGAAAATGGAAAGAGCAAAAAAAAAAAAGAAAAAAGAAAAAGAGAAAGACAAGAACTAAGTAAACGCATCGGCGCGGCATAACTCATCCACCGGCGAATGTCAATTACCGTAGATTATCATTATTACGCGGCAATAACGAAATGTAGCAATTTACCCGCTAATACTTGGCAATTTGTCTACCCCGCGCTTCAGGCATCCCTAATTGCTGTGCATTAAAACGAGGAGACTCCCGAGTCTCGAGTCTCGGGCAAGACTAGCCGCCCGACTTACTAGCCACAGCCAATGGTGCGGGGATCTCCACCGGAGTAATTAAGCCTGTAGAGTGAGGACAGTCCGCGTCCGTTGCACGCACAGATCTCCCGTGAAAGGACGCGCGAGAGACGAAGAGGCGAAGAAGCCGCACTGCCAACGGCGGATCGGCCAGCCAAGATTCGGAGAACGTGTGCAGCGACGAGCACCGAGTCGAAGGCACACCGGGCTCAAAGGGAGTTACCACCGCGAAACTCGTCTCCGACGTTTTCAAACGTCTCGAGCGATTCACTGGCCAGCTCGCGGAACATCTGTAATACAGCCAGAGCTGTACTGGCTGACTCGGGCTAGCTCGGGCGTAATAGATTGGCTCGGAAACTGCAACGGTGAACATTGCCGCTGACGATTCGTCTATCTTTATTTGGACAGGTCGTTGGACCGTAGGAGAGCCAGAAAAAGACAGGGGCTGGCACACAACGAGGACGACACGACGGTTGCACCGTCCCGGACCCGGGAACCGGTAGTCACGTTGACTTAATGCAATTTGCATGCATTATCTAACGCTCGTAACGAGCGAGTCCCGCGAACGTAGAGAAAAGAAGAAGCAACGGACCCCCAGTCGTTAACCCCGCGAGCTTGCCGATCCCGACGTAAGCGTCAGAAGAGGAGGGAGGCGAGCGAAGACAGATGGGGAAACAGCGAAGAGACGAGACGACACGATCAAACGTCGTCGCTGTGGACGTCCGGTCACGCCCTCCCCCTCCCGGCGTTTCGATTATCCCGTCGATTTCCTGCGAATTCGCTGCACTCTCCGTTTTTTCCTTCCATCGGAAAAGGGCGACACAGGCTGCCCCCCGTGTCTCGTAACGAGTAATCACTGCGGTAATGATATTACCGACACGGCACGGCAACTATGTAGCAAACGGCAGATTAAATATAGACTCGACTCCAATCAGAGATTTTACGATTATCCCCTCTTCGTTTCTGCTACGTTTCTGCGATTTACGACTCCCGAGGCGGGAGTTTGATATTTGAACGGGTTTGAAAAAGTCCGTTTCTCTTCGAGTCGATGCGATTCACGCTACGCAGCGTAGGATTTCTTTCATTTCCTCTTCTTTGGAAAGGAAACATTCATTTTTTGAACCGTTTCTACGATGACCAAATTCTTGAAAAACCCAATAAATGTTTCAATTTAGGTTCACGGACTTTAAAAGAAAAACTTTTTATTGGATGTTCCAGTTTGAACGTTACTGTTAAAAGCAGGAAATTTGATACATTGGCAGCAAATGATTTTCCTGTTCCTGTTCGAAAAATATAAAAACTAGAAGCATATATTTCGCAATTGCGGATTTTTTATGAATGCAAGAACGTAAATTTCATCTACTAGATAGCATAATAGATAATAAATATCATGCTACGATAATAGTGAAATACTATAAATATAAATGCTATTATAATTTAAATTATTACAAATGTTATTATAAATCTGCATCTACACATTTTTATGCATAAATATACGCTTCGAAGCGACATGTCCCTTTTATCCTCCGTGCGTCGGACTCAGATTCAGAGAAAATTATTTCGACCGTGTCTTGAGCTTCGAAATTGTTCCCTTCGACGAACTAGTGAACACCTCTCGGTGTCGGTTTGAATACACTCTCTATTGAGGTCCGCGATACCGATTCCCTCGAATCCCGTGGTTCGTGCCAAGAAATTTTTTTTCCACGAGGATCATCACAACCCACTAGTAGATTCGAACAGAAATAGACACAGTCCCGACCAGTCCACGCTGATGGATTATAAACACTTTTGCCGCGATTCCCCGTAAATCTTCGGCTTATCCTCGGTTCGTTCACTTTTAATTTTACACCGATCGAATTCTGTCATCTCTTTATAGTACTGCCGCAACGCTTTCCCTCAATGCTTGCCAAGCTTCAAAATGGAAATTCTGACTAAACGTTATTGCAAATAATAATCCGAAATTCTGACAATCGAACAAGAATTAATTAAAACGTCAATCAATTCTGCAACTGTTGACGTTCTCAACAGCTTTTTCCATGCCTTCAAATACTCCGTACAAAATGCACAAATATTCTTCTTTGTACGCACGTATGATGTATTATTCCGCATGTTTATTTTCATTTATTAGTTCGCTTCAATATTCATGTATGTAATCATTGTCAAAGAGTTTTTCCCGATAAATATGTACATGTACGTTTACGTAATTTTTTATACTTTTATGAAAAAGAAAATATTTTATCTATGAAATACTGTACGAAATATTGTTTGAACTTTACATATTTTTTTACATCACGAACGCCAAATTCCCAAAGATCAAAAACCAAATTACCAAAGATCATCTCGCTGAAAGGCCCAGAAGCAACTGTTCTGACTAGGAAGTGAAGACGACCTTCTTGCCATGAAATTTTATTGATACGCAAACATTTGAATCGATAGAAAACAAGTTACAGGCGCGATCGCTCAGTACCAGACAACGCCGCTCCTACTCGCGAATCACGTGACTCAATCAACCAATCGCTAATTTTCGTTGCATCAGCGTTGCACCTGGAGAAACCCGATTTTCTGGGTTACCCCCGCTAAAATCATTCTCAGTGATAAAATAATCAACAGTAATCAGGATTTTCAATCACATCCTAGGGGCCTTGTCACTTAGGTTTCACCTCAGAAAGACTTTAACTCGATAAAATCGTTCGAAGAATGCACGTGAACGCTGGCCCAGACGCTGTCCGCAGGCTGATTTGGAGCAATATTTGGACTCGGCCCGATCGAGAAGTGTCAACAGAGCGGAGGAAATGGACTGGTCCGGTGGTCGAACCAGGAAAGTACACGGAAACTTGCTCGTGAAACTCCATGCTCTCCGGCACGAACGACTTTCCGACGCTCCGAAGACGGTCACCGGTCTTCGTAGGCAGATGCAGGAGAGAGCCACGGGCTAAACCGACAGCGACAACCGCAAACGCGACGGTCAGCGAGATATCTTGTTGCCGTCGCCGAGGTCCAACGTCTCGAGGAACCCTCGAAGAAGTTTGTCCGGATCGGGACTGCGCGAATCTACTCCACTTCGGGGTTAAACTAATTTGCTCGCGCGCGCTCCCGGAGAATCTCATCCCCTTCACTTCCCACCACCCCCTCGAAAAGCCGTCGAACTGGAAGTCCCTCGCAAGGATCCTCTGGTAATCTGGCAGCGTTCGTGGGCGTTGCACGGCCGCAGGAAAGAAGAGAGGCGTTTCGTGAAGTGCTTCCGGTGAGAAACGCCGGGGAGGAATCCGCGGGAGCTGTTCGATTCAATTAATTAGTCCGGACGTCCGGCGGAGTTAACGTTAAACGCTTCGTCGAACGAACGAGACGATTTTCGAAACAGAGTTTGAACGATCCGGGGACGCGACTCGTAAATTTCCCGAGGAGGATGGTCAACTCTTTCGTAGATGGAAGTGAATTAAATCTTGGTCACAGATTTAAGATTCTTGCGATAAAAAAATTGAAATAGTCGGAGGATGTTTGAGTCAGTCGTTGAGTAGCGTAGACTGAGCAAGTACTGTCGGACTGAATTACTGTAATAATTTGTTGACTAAAAATTTGAGATGTACAAAGAGATAATTAACCTTGAGTCGAGTATGATTTCTAACGATTCAATGGTGGCTGTTCGAGCGAATTGCGAATTGAGCGAACGAGTCGATTCACGAAACACAGATTTCGAAGAATGGTACATAATTTTCGAAAGAGGAAGGTCATATTTTTTTGGACATGGTTTAATGTGTCCGTGAACTTTTTGTTTTCCACTAAACCAATATAAGAAACGTTACTTTTTAAAAATCTGTACATCTTTAACCAACAAACAAAATATTTAAAATTAAATTATTATTATTACACGACTTGCGTGCAACTTTATGTTTTTACGGAGACAGTGAAAAAGAAAATTTAGAAGAATGATCATTTTATCTGAAATACTACGTTTTACATTGTATATAATTATCCACGTACCAGTTGCATCGCCAGTCTCCGGATTTCTCGCGAACGCACGAAAACTGGCGTTCTGCTTACAACATGTAGAAACATAAACAGAAGCGCCGATGATGAGCCGATATAAAATCCAAAATGACCACGACCGCGCTCAAACTCTGTGCATCTTGGAAATTCATCTCGCGCGGATGTGGGTCGCGCTCCTGTTGGCACCGACTAACAGAACTCGCCTCGTCGCCCCAACAAATTGCCGATGAACGAGAATTAATCTATTTATAACCAACCCAGAGAAGACTCGACCATCCTCGATATCGTGAAAATTTCACGGGATTTTTCAGGGGTCGCGCGCCGACGGACACACGAGGGCGATCGATTCGATCCACCGGTCAAGAGATCCGGTGACTGCAGAAGACGAGATAACGGAATTAATGAGCTACTGTGTCCGAGAACAGAAGGGACCTTAATCAAGCTTCGTTGGGATGCGCTCGACGACAAACCGGCCGGTGTTCTTGATCACGTCCCCCGAAGCGTCTCTGAAACTCCCTTTCCTCGTCGTCTTTTTCCTCGTGGCTTTCCAAGTAGCTTGCCAACTGCGTAGGGGTATCGCCTACGGGCGGCGACGTTACACTCACCCGGCCACGGGTAAACTTTCTCGTTATGAAAACGAATCTTGGCAAACGGCCGCGTCACCGATTACAGATTCCGCTCGTTTCTATCAATCCGCCATCTGCTGGCATTCGCCAGACCTTTGACCCAGCGCGAGGATGAATCTTGTCGGTCCCGAGTAATATTAGACCTCGAAATATTTTAGACCTTGTAGAGACTGGTCGCCTACCCTACCCCTGTCACGATGCGCAGTGCATGTTCGAACAGCTTGGAACAGAACGTTCCAGTTTCTGTGAATCGAGAGACTAATTTGACATTTAATTAACGCACTCGAAGGAGTTCAGTTGCGGTGGTCAGTTACGACCACAGAGTCTGGTAAAACTCTGATCTATCGTCAGACTGTGACTTTATATATCTGGAAATGTATGGAAATAAAATATTGTTGTTTCGTGTGTCGAATGTTACATTGCGTGCAACTTGTAAATTGATTCAGTTTCAACTTGATATATACAGAGTACTAACTTATTCATTATTTGATATATCCTAAGAAGAATTCTGAAATATCTCACGCATGTACAAGCAGAATGTGTCCTCAACAAGTGGGTAATTAAGTTTGGAGATTTAATATTTGAAACTCCCATGCGAGTTTCAACAAAAAAATGTTCAAGCAAGATCTAAAAGGGAATGCACGAATACCCAGCAAATATAAATACTTAAAGAATGCGCATCGTTTTTAATATAGTACACGCGTGGAAATAATCATCGTATCACTTTGACCGGGGCTCGATAACTGTCGAGAGAACTTGGAAGTTTTGAAGATCTTAAGAAACTTGCAGATCTTAAAAGTCCTAGATAAGTCTCTTTGACAGGTCGAAATTCTGTTAACTTTAAATCTCGTTGAAATATTTTCACTAAACGATTCTCGAGAGAAACCGGTGTCCAACGGGCGACAAAGCTACTTTTTCGCGTAATTTTGCTAGGAATTTTGCGAAGATCCGAGCATTTCGTCGACGCTATTAACTCGATAGCGAGAGGGAGTGCGATCTTGTGTAGCCCAAGAAGCCGAGCCCCTGATGCAGCTATCGGGGACGGAGATAAACGAAGTTAATGAGCCACTCTTCGAGAACAGTGGAGACCTTAACGACCGGCACGAACGCGTACCCACACTGTCACAGGCCAATACACTTGACCACGATCCTCAGACGACACATTCCGCCTTTGTTCTCCGCTCTGTTCTGCGGCCTGACCATTGTTTCGTAGCCGGGCATCGAGATTAGACGGTTCTTCGCCGCTGACAATGACCGATCGTGCCTCAGCCCCAGACGAATCTCTGCTTTTTCGCTCGAACGATTTCCATTAAGCTCACCGAAGGATATTGTCGATCTTCGTGACCGAACTGTCGAAACGATCGAGAAACTGATTGGGAAAGCGTTCCTCTTTCTTCTGGGAACCTCTCTGACCTTGAAAAGGGGTTGAGTTGCGGAACTCTGGCGACGTATAAATACACGATAAAATGAGAGATTTTTTGCACTGTAAAAATGTAAGCAGCCGGGCGTGTACTATGCAAAGTTAATCTGGAAATAACACATCTCGAGGAATAGTTGGAAAACGGATTGCGATCAATCTCTATCGGGAAGAATGTAAAATACAACGCGACCGTCTACGATACTACTCGAGGATTCGTGACAATAATAGAAAATAATTCTCTTTTTGTTTCTACGATTTAACCGTACGAACTTCTACTTGAACTTTCACGCTTGAATTTTTCGGCGTGGTTAAATGTAAGAACTTTTTAAACGAGGCGCAGGCAAACTATTCTATCCTTCTATTCTTCTTCTAATCCTCTGTTTCTGTCTATATTTCGCACGTTAAATTCCTTCAATTACTATTTATAGCGATATATAGCGAGTCTTCTAAACTCCCATATAAATGAATGAACAAATATATTTGCGTATCCAATTTCGGAAAGAAGACTCGCAGCCCGAGTCCGTGATTTTGAACACGCGCACGCTGCTGGCAAATCATTATGGGTCCGTGAAATATTTCGCCGAGATATTTCATCCTGGAGATATTTCCCCTCGTGAAAATCCGGCGAGCTTCCGGGAGCAGCTCGAGAATAAGCGTAAAAAGGACACACTCTCTCGAGCGTCCTCGGCTCTTGCAAGCGAATCTTTCGACGAGTCTTACCGCGAGACCGAGCACACAGCCCGCGCTTCTAGAATGCAAATTCGTTTAGAGGAGAGACGCTGCTCTCTCTCTCTCTCTCTCTCTCGCTGAGTGCACGCAGCGTCGGAGCCGAGAGCGCAACCAGAAACGGGCAAAGGCATCAGCCGGTAGCTAGGTACGTATTGCGAACGACGAGGTCAGCCTTCTTAGAAGACTCGCTATATTCTCTGCTACGCGCGCGTGTGTGCGAGCAACGACTGCACTGACCGTGGGAAGCTGCTAGATGTTAGGTAATTGAAGAATTTCTCAGAAAATGAGCGCACGCCCGTCGGAAGCAGGCCCGAGAAGCTCACCTCTCGCGTAAGAAGCAAGCGTTGCGCGCTCTCGTGACGCTTCGGGTCAGCTGCCTTCGCTCGGCAATTAAACGCGACGCGCGATGGAATCGGCTGCCTCTTAACGCTCGAGCATCGCCGCTGACGTACACGTCCCTGATTGCGCCGGCGATTTTCCTATCGTCGAGACGCGCCAACTCTGGACCTCGGAATCACGTTCCTCGATCGATGCCTTCGAAATTTATGGAACAGCTTGCCTGGCTTCATACTTTCGATTGGTAAAAGATCGAGAGAAACGGTGCAAGTTTTGCAAAATTGAACGAACGATTCGGATCTAAAGTGTCCATTTCTATATTTCTTTGAGCAATTCCTTTTTTTTTTTTTTTTATTTCAACACTTGTTACAGAGGCTGGAGGAATTTTTCACATATAAAGTATACGTGTTGTGTGAAATTTTAGCATTCCGTTGATACTGTAATGAGACGAGTGTCACGACTGTATACTAGGTTTACGAATAACATATCGAAAAATATGTACAGAAATTATAAAATTCAATGCATAAATTGCAGTGGCAATCGTGTTTCGTTACGATGTCAGTGAGATTTCGGAATATTTGTATGCAACGCACGCAGTATGTGCACAAGTTCTGCTGCAATAAATGTTTGTAAGCCACTATTATACTGAAATACCAAAACACCCCTTACACGAAAATTTGTTATTAACGTTGTTATAAATTACAATACCGTAAGATTTAAAAAATTGTAGCTTATATACGTGCTTGGTTGTCTGCACGAGAGTTAACGGACCTAAACTTTCTGCAGGGCTGATCTTCATGTAAATTCATGTAAATCCATAGTTTTTGCCCCCCAAAAAGGCAAAAAACAAATGACTCTAATTTTTCTTTTAAACTTGGAGTCTCGTATTAGGAGCGCTCTTTAAAAACCATTAATTTTATGCTCCTTTGCTTAACAAATAATAGCATCTATCTGCGAAACTAATATTTCTCTCGATGTACAAATAAACAACGAGCATAGCACGAGAAACTTCAACTCTTTTCCATTTCCATTATCCAATGTCCAACCCTTGAACGAGCCCTTTCGACTTTGATTTCAAAAAGTGAAAACAGTTTGGGTGGTTTGATCGGCTTTATTGGAAATAAATTTTCCTCCGCGGAATCGAAAACATGATAGATAAACTCTCCAAATGAATACTTAAACGCCTGTACTTGTTCAAATATACTTTTATCGTTAAACATCAAATAAAAACCTATTAAATTATGAATTCATTAAAATTCAAGAATTTTAATCGAGCACGAATTACGACTCTGACGTACGATCCTACGCGACCTCGGTTTCAGTTGCTCAGAAACGCGAAAAACATCGACGAACAAGTTAAGAAACAAAGAAATACAGTCAATAGCCAGCCTCTCAACCGTCGACCGTTGCTCAACACGTCCAATTACGAAGGCTGTCATAACGCTGCTAATTAAATTCGACGAGTTATTGGCCAGGTTTGCGTCACCCTCCCTTCCCGTTAGACGTTGTTATCTCTCCCCGTGTGAAAAGCTCCTTTCGGAAAAAGGCCTTTGTGCGATCAGACTTAGCGCCGTCGAAACAATAACCAGCGCTCGCAGCGAGAGGAAAACCGTGAATGAAACGAGTTATCCGGCAGGGTGAATCGCGTAAAACGCCGCTGCACAGCCGTAAATGACACCGGGCTAATTTTCCGGCCGGGCAGTCACGGAGCCGGGCCAGCTAGCGTGAACGCAACGTGTCGGTGACACTTCAACAAGTGGAAGAGGACGCGTGCGCACGTGTCGCTGACACGTTTTCGGCCGGTGCGGTGTGTGCACGCCGCGCGAAAATCGCTGATAAAAGGTACAACCGCCGCTCCGGGAACCGGAGGAAAGTCAGGGAGTCATTGATGCGGATGCGCCCGGCCGGAGAGCGGCTATTTTTCGAATCGTTTCGCGAACGCATGGCGCCGTGCGATACCGCGATGCTAAATCCGCAGATAAGCACGGCGGTGAAATGTAGCGGCCGTTACCGTGAATTAACCGTGTACCTGTGTGTCTTTCTCTATGTGTGTGTGTGTTTTTTCCCGAGCTTCGATTTCCGTCTGTCGTCGAATTTTACTTTTGGCACTTCCGAACGAATTTTCTCTCGGAGTCTCCGAGTTCTCTCCGCATCTTCAGAATTTTCGAAATCGACGAACGAGTTTGTCGAGATCATGAAATTTTGAACGAACATCGTCCCGATGTTGGTATTTTCGAATCTCTGAAAATGTCGAGGCTCGCGCGAAGCTTCGAACTCACTAAACAGTTCCCCGAAACTAAATCATTAACGAAAAATTTTAACGCACTGCGAGATAAAGGACAAAACGAGATCTAGTCAAAGATAGAACACACTTTTGAAATGGGAGACATCGTTTTAAAAGCAAGAGAAAAAGCGAGGAAGAACGTCAGACACGAGCAGTAAGACGTTCGAAGGCGAACGAAGGGAAAAACGTGGAAAGAAACTGAAGGCTGTCGCGTGAAAAAGGTGAGAAACGAGCCAGTGGAAGTATCGACAGACAGGAAAAAGAAGAAGAAGAAGAAGAAGAAGACGAAGAAGAAGAGATGAAAGAAACGGAGGAAGAAGGGAAAGGCCCGTTATGGCGACCGTGTTGCATCGCATTAACCAGTCGACCGAGTGATCTTGATCCCATCCCTCACCGCGCCCTGCTTCTTCCCCTTTCGATCCTTCGGCTCAAACGTGATCTGGCCACCAACCATCTTCCGCCACTGATCCGGTAGAAATCATTGTTCCACACAACCTCGAGTTGTGGGTTCATGCTCGTCGCAAGTGTGGAATTTTCTGGCGAACCAGACATAATAAAGAGAAGTGCAGTACAACTTTGTTTATACGGACCAATTAATGCCGAGTATAATAGAATAAGAATATATAGGAGAATCGTAAGAATAGAATATGGAGAAAGCCTAGTGAACCTCTATTATCCGAAGGTTGTCTTCTTGTAAATATTACAGGCGCGTTTTACACTTGAAAATCGACACAAATCAATACGAATATTTGAAGATTCTCTTCAACTGAAAGATACAGTTGATTATCGTCAATTGTATTGTTGGATGCAAGAAGAGCAATGGCAAGAATCAATTATATTCAAAAGATAAATATTTCTTACGCGCAACATAGTTACTGCAGTTACTGTTTATAGCATCGAAACGTTTAATATTTCTCCTTAATTAACATCATTTGATTTACGTTTCATGTACAACTTATTATTATTACACTATTAATAAACTTATGTTGTATATTATACATTTGTTACAGATCGTACTCGAAGACCTAACCTAAACCTAACCTAAACCTAACCTAATGTGCACTCAACGATACAGTGGTTTCTCAATTACCTTTTTCACTAATTATCAGATTCAGGTTGCACGGTATACTTCGAAACAAGCAATTTTAACAAAATGGAAAATCAAAAAAAAAAAAAAAAAAAAAAAAAGAAAAAAAAAAAAGAAAAAAAAAAAAGAAAAAAAAAAAAGAAAAAAAAAAAAGAAAAAAAAAAAAGAAAAAAAAAAAAGAAAAAAAAAAAAGAAAAAAAAAAAAGAAAAAAAAAAAAGAAAAAAAAAAAAGAAAAAAAAAAAAGAAAAAAAAAAAAGAAAAAAAAAAAAGAAAAAAAAAAAAGAAAAAAAAAAAAGAAAAAAAAAAAAGAAAAAAAAAAAAGAAAAAAAAAAAAGCGAACAACGGACGAAAAAGAAGCGAAAGCTAGCATTTCATCTTAAAACTTACAATCGGGGAAGATCCCAAAGAGAAATCGCAAAAGTTCGGGCTGAAAGTTTTTCCATAAAAATGAAACACTTGGATAACGGCGAATGCAACGGCTGAAGATCGCGTAAAGAAAAACAGAAATGTTGTCGTGTCTCAGTCGTGCGGAAACGCGAAAGTACGCGGCCAGATATTCTCCCGCAGGTGCTGCGCATGTACAATCCGTTCCTCGGCAGATAAAGGTCAACCGCGATCTCCACAGTGTGTAAGCGACCGTTAACCGTTATTACTGGATGATAATGAATTACTATAATTCATGAGGCGATATTGGCGTTGTTTAACGTGCAATGCGCACCGGATGAGGAGGCCATGAGAACGTACGAAGTTACGGTTCGTCGGCCGTTCGGATTAATCTCGCGTAACAATTATTTCCCGCGATAGTTCGCAACGGTGTGTACCCGCGGGGAAATGCTAGCGGTTTCAGAAACTGTATTTCCACACGTCGCAGCCTCGACTCGAATCAAAAATTTTGCGATTTTCAGGTTACTGCATATACAGAAAAAAAAAAAAAAAGATTTTGATCGAAACAGATCAAATCTTACTGAATAATTTGTATTCTCGAGACAAATGAACGAAACGAAATAAAATAAAACTAGGAAGCTATGGCGATTTAAAATTTGAATTTTATTCGTTACTCGCCTCTGTATCGCGAAGAACGTAAACTGCAGAACAATGTGAAACAAATTTTTGGTAATTCGAACGTTAAAAATTACGCTTAAAAGTCACGAACATTTTTTACTCCGTAGCACGTCCGTAGGTAGCATAATAGAGTCTTTAACTCTTGCCGCTCTTCGCGCGTCATTTAACGGCAAACGCGATGAATTATCCGCCACGAGCGCGCCATAGGTTGCGTAATTACGCGGCAATCGCGTAATTGCGAGGTAACGAGTGATGGCCTTCTGATCGAAGATGCGACACGGGGAGCAAATGCGGCCAACGCGAAACTCGGCCAGGTCGATAACCTGCAACCCGGTGTTAATTAACGACGTACACACGAACCACCGCAGCTACTCTCTCTCTCCTCGGAGGGGGGAGACTGGCTCCAACACTCCCGTTATCAACCTCGTTTCGTCACTGAAAATTCC
>KQ435922.1:55908-74355 GCA_001276565.1 Melipona quadrifasciata
AGCTTTTAAAAAAAAAAAAAAAAAAAAAAATCCGCCCGGCCACCCAGCGGCTAAGACGGAACGAGTTCGAGGATCGAGAGTGGCTTTGGCCAAGGGGGGACAAAAATACTCGGTCGTTCTTGGCGGGAATTACAAGCGTAAGCAAACGGATAAATTCGCCGGGATTAATAAAAGTCGCGCGTTTTTCCCATGGAATTACGATCGGCGTTTTTACGAGTTATCGGTCGCGGGCAGAGAAAGCGAGAGAAAGAGAGGGCCCGTGTCCACGGATTTTACGGCCACGTCCGCGTTATTTCGAGAACCGAGCGGCGTTTCGCTCGGTGCGTACTTTACATCCATAATTCCGGCTGGAATTAATTGGTGCCACGCAGTCCCCGACGTCGAAAATCATTTCGCGACGAGGAGATACGATACGCCGGCCGTGTAAACGATTAACGTGAATAAATAAACGGAGGGGGACGCCGGGCCAGCCGGCGAAGGGTCGAGCGTGACCGTGGAAAAATTTATGTAACGAAAACGCGGAGATTAACGATTTCGGGAAAACAGAATCGATCCAAACATTCAGATCCCGCGAATTTCGACGCCAGTTGGAAAAGAAGGAAAGAGAAAGCGTAAAGTGTAATTATCTTGGGTTTCAATCAAAGTCTGACGATTCTAAAATGAATGGAAAGATACACCTAACGTTCGGTTTCAATTTCTTAATTTTTCTTAATTTCGTGAAAATATGGATCACCTGGGGAAAGAATGAAAACGAGTAATTTTATTCTGTATATAAATACCGTACGATATATTTACACTAATATCTAACAGAAATAAATACGCGACGACAACGATTTACTTTCTCAATTAATTTAAATCTCGAAAACTGAGACAGTCGGTTATATAGGGAGAAGTTGTCCGATATGTCGATTTTTGTAAACGTATTTAAAAATGATTTACAACATACACGTATTTGAAAGTTAAGTGACATTTATTATAGAAGTTGATGATTGATATTTTTGGATTAGATATCAAAACAAACAACGACTGATCATTTAAATTTCAGTAAATTTTGTAGAAAAATCGGAGCCGAGTAAAAATTGCTCGTAACACTTATTATTAGTACGTATAACAGATTCGCTAGATCAGAGAACAGATAATTTCTCATCCGTGTGAAAAATTTAAATTAGAAAATGCAAATGTGAACAGTGAACCACCAAAATTACCGCCAACGATCGATCAGAGATTAAATTGAAATTATTTTGGAACGAACCAGTCCGGACAGTCGAGATTTCTTCAATGTTATTTTCAAGAAAGCTGCAGATTAATTGCAAGCTGAGACTTCCTTGAAGTGTAATTATTTTCAGAGCGAACAGGAACACGTTAAATAAAATTGTCGACTGGAACAGACCCCGACCGGACGAGAATAAAATCGCCGTCTAATAATACCGATACGATAACAGGGCCGCAAAGGTCCTATCATCATAATTGATTATATAATCACAATTAAATTAACTGTCATTAAAGTTTCACCGTCCCATCAGCAACAACTTAATAATTGCCGAAGGATCTGGACGAGGATTCATTATTCGTGAGAATCCGTCGCGAGCCAGGCTGTATCCCGCTATAATATTAATAACTATCGTCGACTCGTGGCACGGCCCATCCGAGAGGCGGCCACCCCCCACCACGGTTTTCATTCCCGGCTCCGTTTCGACTCGCCGCTGCGGCGCGCGTTCGCAAACGAAACACACGTCGCGGCGCACCGTCGACAAACAACGGAGGCCCGGCGCATGCCTGCAAACCAATTTAATCAAGCCCGCGATAAAACTGATGCGACGAATATTAGATTTCGAAATGGATTGCTAGTATAAATCCCGCGTGAAATACGAACGGGGCGAGGCCAGCACAGCCTGCGAGGCAGCGACCTATGGAGTGCGAAACACGCGAAACGAAAAAAAAAAAAAAAGAATCGTGGAGGAAAAAATATATCGAGAGTATAATCGCTCGCTATCGAAGCCGTGCGAGGGAATTTACAGCGCGTTCCACCGGCATCGTGCCCGGGATAAAACTCGGTCCTCGATAACTGCGCGCTCGATTGACAAAACGCCGCAACGTTCGTCGAGGTTTTTTAGCTGGTGTATCGAGTAATCGGTGGTATCGTGTATATCGCGAATTCGAATCACGATTCGGAGCTTAAAATTCTCGAAAGTTTTCGCAAGTCTTAGACGTCGAGTGTGTTGGGTTTAGTCTTGGAGACTAAAAAGTTTCGAAAGTACTCGACATGCAGATGAGTGCTTTCGGTACTTTGCCGAGCACTGCCGATATTTTATCCCAAGCACAACGTTCGGCTTGCATATTGGAAAATGGAAACAGAGAAAACGGAGGAACGAAAAATGTGAAGGATGCGTGGAAAGAATTTGAAGTTTCTTGGAAGGACGATCGAGACTTGGGGTAGTGAGAAAGCGAAAGTTGCGTTTCGTCTCGGAGTCACTGCCCAGACTCGTCATCAGAGGGGGCTGATGGCAGCGACTCCTTACCCCGGACGCTGCTTGTTGTAACTACCAGCTAGGCTGGACGGTCCATCTATCTATCCTAGCGGGATTACGGCAACACTGCTTGCAACGTCGGAGATTGGTAAGACTTCGACGCTAGGCGCGCAGCCACTTGCAGCTTGTGCGAGTCAGCGTTCGAAACTCGTAGTTGAGGAATCCTAGGCCGCTATGAAAGAATGTTCGTAAAGGGCCAAGTACTACGTCTTTCACGAAATTAAACAAGACTTTTTAAGGCTGACGGGAACTTTGAAAAGTTTGGTGGTGTTTTCAAGGTGTGCGAGTTTCTCAAAAGCGACGTTGATTAATTTTACAAATGAAAAGTAGAAAAAGTATATTCGCACCAGAGTTTACGATCACTTTGTCTGACATTATTTGAAAAATAGGCAAGTTTCTAAACAAAGTGAACGGTAATTGCGTCTCTGGGCGATGAAGTAAAAGAAATTCACAAAAATGGAGTCAATTAGTTCAACTTTTGAGAGATTCGTGAACCGAACTATATTTACCTTTGGATCTCTATAGTCTTAGGTGGATTTTATAGATCTTACGGATTTATTTGAAGTGACTATACGACGAGCATATCGGAGTTTTCAGAATTTCGGTGCACGTGTACCGCTGAATTCGAGAAAAAAAGAAAGGGAGGATGAGAGATCGTTGTTTGGAGGAAGGTACGCCACGAAAGGCAACGGATAATGCGACTCGCTGAAAGAATGCATTACGCGGTGTATACCGAGCGTACGTGGCTCCTTTGACGCCGAATCCAAAGAAAGCAAAACCACGGTTACATCGTTCTTGCATTTACCCATCCCGAATTGTCCTAATTTACAGGTCATTGGCACTTGTCTCGTGACCGTGGAGTATTTCCGAGACACCGAGGGAATGTAAAAACTGAAATCCCAAATTCAGTTTTTAGATCCTGGAATGATATTTAATTCGAGATGATGATTTATTTTACATAAACTCCATTTTAAGCCACAAACTATCCGGTTAAATAAACCGTGAGCTTCTATTATGCGAGCGAAAACTCAGACGGTGATAATCAAGAATGAATGAACTGTTAGGTAAATTCCAATTATAGAAAGCAGTTGTTCATACAAACAGAATTCTACCGTATTTCAGTTACAAGAGATGGTAATTTCTTGTCAATTTTTATTGTTAACTAAGCAGTAGGTAATTACTATAATTACAAGATGTCAGGCATTGAAACATTATCTATAGTTAAATTTGAATTCGAATTTCAATTTCAAATTACAATTAAATTAAATTAAATTAAATTGTGAATAAATCGTGATGACTTGTGACATTGATATGAATCATATCATAATTGATAGAGTTTACCACAAGAAGAGATTAATCACAAGATATAATTGTTCGCGAGAGTTCTCAGGTTTCCGCCACCGACCTCCTCTACCTGGGTCGTGGCGTATGGAACTTTCGCGAACGAGGATTGCGTCAGCCACAAACGGACCGCCGTAACGTCTTTCGTGGCTCGGCGTAAAAACAAAGGCTGGACATAACCGTCCTTATACCCAGCCCTCGATCAGCCACGTGACCGGCTTTAGAGTAGGGGCATCGAGGAAATATACACTCCTCCCCCAGTCCCGAAAGACATTCGGTTAATTTCGTCACACAAAGTCGCCTCGAGTAAGCCACAGGTGTCGGGCCAAAGAAGATTTCTCGCCCCTCATCGGCGTAGCGCGAGCCTTGTAAACGCGACATTCTCTACAAAGCGATACCGAGGGCTAACGCCCCGCCCATATCAGCGCGTGAACAATAAAATGCAATCCACTCAACAATTAAAATTAAGATCTCGTCACGCACCCGGGCGCGCTAACAATAATAATAATAAGTTTCAATAGAATTATGAATCCTCAATTTTACTTGAAATATTTCACGTCCAGATTTTGTCGCAGCCACAGATCGAACTCCATCTAAGGATCGACGACGCTGAGAATCGCGGAGATGGCCCATATTCGGGCTACTTTCGTGGGTTTGCGCGAAGGAGACGAACGGCTCTCTAATGAAACGCGCGGTGAATCAGCGCACCGGGTGTATAAATACACGCGGACCGTCCCTTCGCGTGGTTTCCGCGGGACTCGAGACCGCCCAATGCGAAACCGCGACACAATCGTCGTCGAAGAGACCATCGACCATCCGCCGAGCATAATTTATCCGTCCTTGCGCGTACCTCCGCAACGAGAGACGGAGATAGGACGAGATTGTCTGCGACTGCGGAACAATGCCACGGCACTTGCTGGATGTAAGTACTCGCAGACATCTTGACACGATCACCGCGTTGTCGCGTTGCGCTTGTAAATCATCTTCGGCCACTTCCTCGTTGCCAAAAGAAACAAAACAATATTTCTCGCGTCGTCGGAAAGAAAACATCAAGCTTGCAAATAACACGGCCACCCCGTGCTTCTCTGTTATCAAGGAAAACATACACACGACGGACTATCTCACAGTCTTCGCAGATGGTGCGCGGCGTTCAGTACAGCGAAGCTGCGAACGAGTTATGGACTCGTTTCACTAAATGGTCATTCTACCGACGTATCCTTGTTGTTCCAACAAACACGAGTGCGATCGATGAAAAAACCGAGCCGTATTTTGCGCGGTAGCAAATTACTGTTGCCGTGTTATCTACGTGTCGGAGCAAATTTCCAATCGAGATTAACGAGGCTAGTGGGAAACGTTCGTGGGAAAACGTAGAAAGAGAGAGACAGAGGATTAACCCTCTCGTTATTAGATCGTTGCATGTGAAGCTCGTTCAGAATTTAGTGACGAATAATATCTCGTTCGGAAGGCGTTTATTCTGATTTATTGTATAATTAGAAACACGGAAGGATCATTTTGAAAAAAACGTCTTGCAATTAATAAATTCGCAACGATAAATCTGCTTCTTGAAACGTTAAATATTATTACGTAATTACGCAATTTGTATACAATGTATAATTGCGTAACATATAATTCGAGAACTACGTGGACTTTGATTTGAAACTTGAAGTTCGCTGAACGAAGACGATATCAATTATTTATCAAAATGAATCACGAGTGATCATCAGATTTCGGTGGAACTTTCTGTAAAAGATACGTTTATTTGTCAATTTGTCGGAAGCATAAACGCAATTTACAAATTATAAAACTGTTTTACGAAGAATGAAATGAATCGAACCGATCGAGTCGAAATGTGTTTAATATTTTCTCAAAAATATTAATATCTGTTATAGATATATTCCAAACTTCAGTACTTTACGCTCTCCTCGAGGGATCGGTGGAAGATGAAATGACAAATCGCCTAACACGAAAGCCCAAATCACAATGGCTCCCAATTAAGGATTGAGCAACCATCCGAGAGTACCACGATAATCCGGACAATGCCAACTGCTGCTAATAAATTTCGACTTTCCCATTGTTCCCGCGCCATAAGTGGACGAGCAATATGCAAACGAGCTGCCACGAGCGACTCGAGATCCGAATCGCCGCAGCCCGCCGTAGCCAGCGACGAGGGCCGTCGCGTCCCGTGTCTCGATTGCTTCCGATTAGCCTGGAAAATCGCGGCAACTTTTCCCCGAACAGATTCGTCATGGCACTCACCGCCGGCTCTAATCGACGCACGTTTCTCGAGGGGGCAATCAGGGAACCGCGTCGACGAAATTCCGTCACATAAGTAACGATCCAATCGAACGCAATCCAGCGAGAATCAGCATCGGCGCGAAGAATACAAAGTCGGGTAAAATGCGATCCGATTAATGACTGGAAGATAGCGTTATTATCGTTGTTACAGTTACTATCCTTACAATACGTAAACGATTTGACAATTTGGAAAATATTGTAATTCGTTCAAATCATCCGATGTATATAGATTGTACGTCTCGTGTTTTAGGATTATCACCGTGTATTTATTAATCCTTTGCCTTTTCTGATCTTTTTCTATAAAAAGTTCATGTGTATATATAAATATATGTAGTTCAGTACTACTATGTGTGTGTGAATGTGAATTTTTTATATCGTCTAGAATTTTTAATATTTCAATACTTTTTATAGTTCAAAGTACTGAACTATGTATACATATAGTTCAGTACTTTGAACTATAAAAAGTATTGAAATATTAAAAATTCTAGACGATCCTTTTCATTGATCTACGACTACGACGTAGTCTCGCAATCTAAAAGTAAAGTAAAAGTAAAAATTAAATTTCTGTCGATCGCGAGGCACAAGATACAGAATACACTTCATCTTTAATCGCGCGTAAAGGATATTTCAGAAGGTTGTAATAATTCATTCGAATACATCCTCCGCCCGGAACTTGAGATTTCAACTAGACGACTACAAAGGATCAAAGCGATACGAAAAAATTAATCGCCGAATGATGCAGAAACTGCCGATTACAAACTAAACTGCGGCTAGAGAACTCATTAAAGCGACTAATTGAATCGATCAACGATCACGTTTAATAATCGGCCGGCCAACTCCGAGGGAACGAGCAGCAGGCAAGAGAACGAGACTACAAATCGACCGAACGACGGGGAAACTCGGTGGCAGGCCACTCGAGATCTCCACTTATGGCTGCTCGGCGAGAAGCGCGAGCACGGACGACGTCGGCCAGAACGTAGGACACACCTACGTGTGTATGTCTGCGTCTCGAGTGCCGCTGCGAAATTGCCGACGGCGGATGACGTCGTCGGAGTTCCTGGAGGAGTTCGTCAACCAGGACACATCGGAGAGTGGAGAGTCCCTCTCCTTCGACTCGCTGTTAGACCAAACTAAACTAAACGCCCGCGTGACGAATTACCTGGAGAATAAGCGACTTCTTCTTCTTCCCAACGTCGCTGAAGGAACCGTCAGCTCCCCCCCCCCTTCCGCCCCCGCCTAATTAATTTCTCGCTCGTCAAGAGCAACTTCGACGCTTCCTCCTTTTTCCCCCGCTGGAAACTACAACTACGCCGGGGCCTCTCTTCTCTCTCCTTTTTGCAGCCGGATAATTAACGAACCACGGCGGCCAGGCTGGGCCAGCAACGCTTCTCTCTCTCTCTCTCTCTCTCTCTTCTTCGAGTCGTTTGTTGTCAAAGAGAAACAACGTAGCCTCTCGTGGGACGTCAATTAGCGGGTTCTTCGGCCGTTTTTCGTCTTTCTTTTCTCGGTTTCCCCACGTCCGTGACGGAGTTTATACGAAAGGGCTCCGGTTGTCTCCAGGATCGCTCAGGCCGACAGTCGTGCACCGCGTTGAATAATGGACGAGCAGCTTCCAAAAATACGAGAAACCTCGCTGATGCACGGAGGAACGCGTGGAGAACGTTGCTGGCTTGAAGAGAAACGCGCGTATCGTGTTGCGTTTTCGCGCGGGGAAATATTGTTCCCGCCGCTTGTGTTTCAAGGAACGATCCTACGTGGGTCTCGAATTTTTTTTTTCTTCTGCTTTCGTTTCACCATTTTTCCAGGAGGTAAGAGGCTCGAGGATAGAGGAGACTCTGTCGAGCAGTGACAATTCGAATCTCAGCCTCGAAAACGATTCGATACTTTTCAACAACCTCTCTTCTCTTCTCGACGAGAGTTACAAGTCTTAAAAGCTGAATTAAAACTCTCGAAGATGTCGTAGCGACAGTGTTACAAGTTGAATTAAAACTATGGAATCGAGCACGGTATCTCGTCGATTGTTTTAGTTAGATTACGTATCGCGAGTGGCAATTGAAGTTCGTTGGAACTTGGAACTCTGACTCAACCAAGTATAAAAGTTCGGATTTTGACGATAGTAAATACCAGCTCGCAGTGTTTTCGATCACGAAATTTCGAACTTTATACTCGCTTTATACCGTGGAACCCACCCGCCGTTTCGTACGCAACGATTTAATGCATACTCGATAGACAGCTTACGAATAGCAAAAGGCGCGACATCCTGGCAGATAATGGGCGCGTAAATCGGCGAAAAATTTCGCGCGAGACGCGTTTTATGCGGGGAAATAAAGCGGAAACGCGACGAACTCCCCCGACGGGTGCCAGACGTACGGCCTGTCGTCTCGTGCATTAAGAACGACGATCGGCCGCGGTTTTGTGAAACGAAAATAAACGAGAGAATCGTGCCCGCGCGGAATTAGCGGGGCCAGCCAGGAGAACAACCAGGAGAGAGAGACACTCGGTTAGGAAAAGGAAACGGCAACGCGCAGGTGACACGTGGAGGAGAAGGGAGGGCACAGGCAAGAGAAATCTCCGACGCGAGACGAAAACGTGGAGAGAAACGATTAATGGGCGCGGGGATTTGGAAGAGGAGAAAGAGAGAGAGAGAAGACTGGTGGAAAAAAAAGTCGGTAGACAAAGGGTTGCCAGGGAAAATATGTATCGCGGAGCACGCACGATTGCATAACGGCTTACGCGGAGGGACGACGAGCGCCCAGCTCGGAAGATCGTCGTTCTGGCAAGTGGCCAGGAAAGAGGCGGGCAGGGGGGACGGGCAAAGTTCGAATTTTCGTTGCGCCGCGATATAACAACGCGCGTCAGCCTTAGGAATTCTACAACCACTCCGGGAATCCCCCGGTGAAAAAGGAAAAGAGAGAGAGAAAGAGAGAGAGAGAGGAGAAAGGGGCGGGAGTAAAGATAGGAGGAGAGGCTTTAGACTAGTTTTCCCTGTACGGAAAATACGCGCGCGTTCACGAAGCCTGACCGTGACGTACTCCTGATCCACGGTGGCGGCACGACGCGTGTGCAACGGTGCACACGTCGAACGTCGGTCGATCGTTGCGAGTCGAGGGTCCTCGAGGGTTAAGCCGCTTTCCAATGTTGCTCGAGCACGCAGTAACACAGCCGGGGCTATTAAACCGGCGGGGGCTGGTGAAAAACTCCCGCTCCCGCCCCGGCAGCTCGAGCGCGCAACGCTGATTCGACTCGTTAAAATCGCGGAACGGAACGGAACGAGAAAAGGGAAACGGAAACGTCGTTTTGTCGGTATTTATGAAGCTGTGTTTTCCTTGCCGTGATCGGATCGGCGCACGAGTGCTAAGAGGCTCTGACTCGAACGTTATTACTGATATACTGACGCAGCCAGATATTTCTCTCTTTCTCTGTCTGGTGAGTCGATGAGGAAAATTCTTCTACGGAAATATACTCGTCGCGAGTCTCGATCTCTGTGTTACTTTGATCGATCAAGGACCGAGCAATAATTTGTCACGATACAAGTACCTCGATTTATTGAAGTCACTTCACAAAACTGTAAGAAATATTACTGATTTTGATAACATGAAACGTATCTGAATGTATCATGCGAGATATAAAGCAAAGTAACATTCGTTCAGATTACGTACGACAATTAACAAAGTAAAATAATACAAAATAAAATATGACGAAATAATACAACATACCGAACAAAGTAAAATGTCTTCAAGTTGAGTCAAGATACTCGCGCGACAAAAAAGTGTCAAAGGTTGAAAAAGATAAAAATCTGCCAGAGTTTTCCAATAAATGTAACGAGCAGAAGGTGTCTCGTCGACAACGTCAGCAAAGTCCTAAGCAAACAAAGCGTTCACTTTTCAGCCCGGCAGCGGTATTTCTAATAACCGCGGCGTTTTTCAATCCTGAAAAGGATCTCAATGGGGCCTCGGAACCGAACGGGGCATCGGCGCTCGAACGCGCGCGTCCCGTCGGCAGAATTCGAGTCGCGTTCCGAACGGCGGACACGCTTCGAATGCAAACCGAATCCAACGTGCTCTCTGGTCCTGCCAGCCAGAAGAGTGACGAGAGAGGGTAGGGGAACGGACCGGACGTCCCCGATGGAGCTTTTCGTCCAGAGACTGTGTGTATATTCGTCCGCAGAATCGTCCCGCCGCGCTCCCCTCCCCACCCTACCACCACCCCAGGGGAATTCGCACGATTACGCAATTTCCGCTTTGGTTTGATTCAATTTTCGAAATCGTTCGATTTCCTAGCAGATGTTCCAGACTTCTGGCTCTGAGTTTTTTGCTTGAAAAGAGGGTTGATTTTTCTTTTCTTTCCTTTTCTTTTTTTTTTTCTTTTTTTTTTTTCTTTTTTGGTCAGCTCCCTGTGGAATAATCAGGGAACGTGAACTCCGCTATTGGGAATAATTAGAATTTCCACCGGAGAGGAAGGAATTTTTTTTTTGGAGATCTGGCGCAATTAGTTTCTGACAGCTTGTTGAGGGCTTCTTGATGCGTGTGATCGTGATTGAATTCTACGATGATTAGTAGCGATTTGTTCGCTCGTTCGTTGGACATTGCCCAAATTTGACCGAAATTTATAGCGAAACTATATTTCCTGCTGGGACGTTACGAATGGACTGTCAATTTTTGTGCGAAAATTTAAAAATACAAAAACGTACCGATTTCGATTATGCTCAGGTAAATATAAATTTACGTGAAAACAACGAATGAATAAAATCAAAATACAACAACGACTCGTTCTTTCCATATACACCAATTATCATTGAATAGTGATGTCATTCACCATCGAATATATGCAACATGCTTAACGAACGAAAATTTCTTCCTTCATTCACGTTACTTATCTTAGTACTCGATGAGAAAAATGCCGAACAAAATAAAATTTAAGTAAAAAGTCAATACTGTTGTTTGTGGGCATACAACGTAAGAATTAAAACTGATTTGAAAGATATTATTTTTACGCGTAAATATTTCAACGCGTCGAAAAATAACAAATCCTAGAACAATATTTTAGAATCAATTGCTAGTTCTCTTCAAGGCAAACATCAATTGTTTCAATTCGTCACGTGATAGTTCATCAAAGAATTGAAATTTACGACTCGCATCGGTTCTTTCCTTCGAAAGTCGCACTGCGAGCGACTTGGCAAGATCGGTACAAGCGAAAGCAACATGCAGATTTCTAACGTCCTCCTAACCTCCTCTCGCAATCAGAGAAAATTCATTCGACACGCAAACAAAAAAAAAAACGTTCGTTGGAAAGCTTCTCTGCCAACAAATCTGACACGTGCGAATTTTACAAAGCAGGAAGAAACGCACGGCGCAACAACCTGAGAGAGAAATTAATTGCAGCGAACGAAGGATACCGACGCAGGCAAATTGCGGGAAATTTCTGATCGAAAGCGTCGGCCGGCCTAATGACAGGAATCATCGATGCTCGACCGAGTATCGATTATCTGTCGGTGGAACGTGTCGCGTCTGCTAGCTGCATGTGCATCGCGCTGTGCATTTACGCGTGCCAAAGGATGCGACCGACATGCGGATGCGCCTTGACACACGCGACGCCCGAAACTCCGTTACAACGCGGCGCGAGCCAATTGCTCCGGCCGGCAGAGCAGCCTGTTCGCTTCACGTTCTGATGGACGTGAGAGCATCCGAAATCATTCTCAGCTCCGTTTACCACCGCACGTATATACGTCGAACGCGAAATCTCCTGCTCCACTGATCGAACTTTGTCCCACGAAGAGACTGAGACATCCCCACGCAGAATTGACTTCTGAAACGGTGGACGATACGCGTTTTGTTTTATCTCGGCAAGTTTGGACTTTCAAGTATAAAAATTTGGAAATTGAAAGCTCTCCGTTCGAATCTAGATTTCGAATAACAATTAATACGAATAATTAACTGGTAAGCAAAGCGTGAAAGTTATTTAATTTTCTTGGTGTCTTTATAATATAATATTCATTTTATAATATAATGTAATATAATATTCACTTCTTTTTTTTTAACTATCTTGGAAATTCAGACTTTCACGGTTAGAAATTGAGGAAACTGCTTCTCCCTAATTAAATCTAAATTTAAATTTAGATTCAGAAAGAATCATTTAAAATTCGATAATTTTTATTCTCCGTCGTTATCTCGTCAAGCATTTTGCTTCCTTCAATCACCTTGGGAAATTTATATTCAGAAATTTACAATTCCAAGATTCCAAGTCGAAAAATTACAAAACTGATAACAATTTCTTTCTTTCTTATTTTAAATTCAAATCTAGAATTTAACCGGTGAGCAATTTTTGCTACACGATCGATTGGCAACTGGAGCGTAGTAATTAAACATTTTCCCAATGAAAAATATCGTTCCGGAAAGATTTATTCGCGCGGTATCATTTCCTCCTGTCTCTGCTCTTTCATCGATGGATACTAAATCAAACAAAAAATGTTCACATTATCGTTATCGTTGTATCCAGCGAGATGGAAAGAATAAAAGAGAATAAAAAAATATGAAAAAAGAACTCCAATGTTTAGTAAAACGAGTCGCTCGAAACTATTTAATTTTCTCGTTGCTGTTCAATCGATCTCTATCTCGAATATGGAACGTTAACATTCAACGATACCCGAGCACCTCTCGTTCGCGGTTTTTTCTCGTCGATTTGACGCTGTTCGCGCAGCGAAATACAAAAAATGAAAAGCAAACAATTAATCAATCGCGGTGCGATCCAATCGGACCGGTGCGCGCTGTTACACAAAACGTGGACAGCAATCGATTCAAAGACCGCTAGTTTACGAGTTTCATTAACATCGATGCAACTTGAAAAATGTGTTGGCCGGAGTACCAACGATTTTTGATTAACACATAGCGTGCAACGAAGTGTCGAAAAGATCTTCGTTCAATTTAGTTTTACCGAGACTCTCGAGAGTTTCAGGATTGTCAAGTTTCGAATTCTCAACGAAATGCAACGATCGCCGACTGCTTTATGTCTGCAGCGGCCTAGGATTCCTCGACTACGAGTTTCGAACACTGACTGGCACAAGCCGCGAGTGGCTGCGCGTCTAAGCGTCGAGGTCCTGCCGATCTCCGACGTTTTAAGCAAGAGCAGAGTGTGCGGCAACACCGCTAAGATGTGGGGGTGGTCGGGGGGACAGCCTTAGCGGGTTAGTTGCAACACCAAGCGTCTGGGGTGAGGAGTCTGTAGCGACTGTCATCTCATCAAGAGAGAAGTCAGCGCCACCTACATTCGTTCGGTCGTTCCGAAGAGAAGTTCGATTTCGAGATATTGAGCAGCGCCAACTTGTAAAATAGTAAAAATTTGTAAATTGATTTTTCAATTTTGTTTCGTTGTCATAGTGAATTAAAATGTTTATACCGTTATATATATAGTCTTAAGAAAACAGCTATAACGCTTTCCTTAACTAACATTCATTGAGTAAACTGCATTAATAATACTTGTAATTTATTAAATATATCTTGTTGTTTATCAAGAGTTAAATATAGTTATTACCATTATTATTATTTGTAGAACTGTGATTAAAAATAATTATCATCATAGTACCTACAAAACGCTGCCATCAGCCCCCTCTGATGACGAGTCTAGCCAGTGACTCCGAGACGAAACGCACAAACGCTACCTTTCTCTCTCTTTCACAACTAACCTAAAAATTCCTTCCATGTATCCTTTCAACATCCTTACCTTCCTGATTCATTCCCGACATGTCGAAACCTATTATCGTTGTAGAAAAATCACCATCAATTGTTCGCGCGACAAATTGGAGCTGGATAAGACGAAATCTCCAAGTCGACCTCTCGACAATTTTTCACACTTACATTTATAACCAAAATTTTTCGAGAATCCTTACCATTAAAATTTAAAATTTCGTTTCACCTCGTTGAGTTTGACTACCGCTCGTGCTTCGTTCCGAAACTAACCTCGTACAACGATATTCACGTTCAGTTCGACAAACCGAGGGAGTTCAGGTCTAATAAATTATTCCGCGGTATTTTTAACCGCGAAGCTCCGAATGACTTTGCAAACAAACAATTAACGAGCCGAATGGGCCGGGCCGCGGCGATTAATTGAAAGACCGCGCGCGTCCCGCCGGTTTTCGAGTTTCGTTAACATCGATACACAGCCTGAAAAATGCATGCGTCGGTGAGGATACACCGGCGATCCGGATTGACCTTAGCGCACGACAAACCGGAAAACTGGCCTGGTGCTGATGGGACAGCGCGCGCGAGGGAGCGAGAGAGCCGCGCGGCCGAAACCACAGTTAATTGGCCGCTATAATTAACAAGAGTGACGTTGAATAGCGGGCGCGATCGATCGCGCGTGTCACGATCCTCGCTGATTTGTTTTATTCCGGGTAACACGCGCTGCCGGCCAACTCTGACAACGCGAGCGCTCGAATTTCGCGGATCCTGTCATTCGTCAAAACTCGGACAAGCTTCGAAACTCGACGTTCGATGGGGGAGCATCCGTCTGACTGGAAAAAAAATATCTGTGATACGGCGCGACTTTATCTGCCGCTCATTTTTTTTCTTTCCTCTTCCTTTTCTTTTTTTTTTTTTTTTCAGGTTATTTTGTCCGGTATGCGTCGATACTCTGCACGCGGCTGGAAATGATCACCTCTCTTTGCCCGTAAGGTTCTGCCGGGAACTGTGTAAATATGAATAGAGTGAATCTCAATGATCGGTGTTTATGCGCTCGATCAACAATCGCGATGAAATTGGAGCGATTATTTCCGACGTTTAAGAATAGCCGATAGTTGTTATTATTGAGGTATGTAGGTTTGATTGGCCGATTTGCGAGGCAGTTACTTCGAACTCACTTTTCTGTGGTCACTCGAAGAGTACTCGAGACTGTTCTGCTCGTTCTTACCTTCGCGTTATTTTATATCTTTAAATACATTGGCTATTGTTCGGTGACACTTGGAAATTCTTTGTTACTGACACATAAAGCGAGAACTATTGATTTTTACTCGATTTTACTGCTTTAAACGTTAACTAATTCGTCCAAAGAGTTTATCTTTAGGATTTAAATCTATCTAAAGATCCTTTGAGAGCCGCAACTATTCCTCACTTTTTAATCCTTCAGTTCAAACATGTTCTAAATCTGAATGTTTATTACTTTCCGACAGAAAGGATTTTAAATATTCTCTTAAATATTCAGAGTGGATACAGCGACCTATGTAATACAATGTTATTCAAAAACCTATTTTACTATTTTATATATCACTATAAAATCTACCATTATAGTATAATTATAGTAGTTATTGCTAAACCTGTTGTTATATATTATTACATATTATATCATATGTACATGATATACACAATTGTAGTCGAAACGTAATTTTGCGACGAAACGACCGGCGTTGAAGTGTCAAGCGTAAGAGTACGACGTGCTATCGAATATCAAGAAAGTAATAAATGAGGCTATCTACGCTCATGAATAAGACGTAGAATCTCCGAAGGAAGTTCAGGCTAGCATTCGTCGGTAAGCTATTACTCACGCGTTTACACATTCCGTCGATGTTTGTACGTCCTACCGAAGTCACTGACCAATCGTTGCACTCGTTCTATGCGTATAACTTTGTTCCTTTTAAAGAGCAGAACGTATTCTTGTTCTTCCTCGAGGCTCGAGAATACTCTGCACATTGCATGTATTCCGTGCGTTTTTCTAAGTTAACATTTTTGAGCTATTATTATTTGGAAGTACTCCAAAATAACACATTCCCTGCAAAATCGTCATTAAAGGGTAAATGGAAGAAGAGAATTGTCTCCTCTACCAAATATCATAGAATAAATACACTGCAAAATTATATTTCACTCGGGTACGTGCCTCTAGAAATCACTGATCAATCGTTATTAAAATGTTGATTTTTATACATTTGTATAAAATACGTAGAACGTAGTACAGGAACGCATATAAATATAAAGCAATAGAAATAACAAAACTCACCCGGTAAATGAAACAATATTCCCGCTTGACCTCAATCTCTACGTAATTACCTTCGCGAAACAACAAACTTGCATAGAAATCCGCGGTTTGACCACATTACGCTCGTTTTACGCACGAAGGGAGCAGACTTTGTCCTTCAGGACAGAATAAACGTCAATGTAAATCCGCTGGAAAAGCGTACGGAGAACAATAAACGAGAAAATAAGGGGCTCCCGTACACATGCGCGCCATCACGGAAATGCTGCAAAATGACTAGTCTGTCGGTGGTTTTCCTTTGAACGGCCGAAAAAGCTACCCCCGGTGGGAAACTCGGCTGTATTTTTATACCGGGCCGATCGATTTCGCGTCTCGCATTTTTGCGGAGTCGCTTCGGTATGCGGCTATTGGCAGAACAGCGTTTGGTTTTGCCACGGTTTACAGCCGGCTCTCGTGTGGCAGACGTCACACAACGGGAAAGAGAGAACACAGGCTCTCTATCGCGAATACGGAATCTCTCTTTCTCTCTCTCTCTCTCTCTCTCTTTCTCTAATGGTGAATTTTTTTTGCCAGGAACCGCACACGAGATGTTCCGATAAACGACGCGTTTCCTGAGCGTAATCGATTCCTCGATGAGAAACGAATACGCCTTCTAATGGCAGACTTTTTCCTTTTGTCGTCCCGATTGATTCAATCTCGAGCCATCGCGATAGCGCCACTGAATGGGAGAATTTCGCCCGAAAATTGAAGTTCTGGCGCAAATGTCTAAATATTGAAGTCGGTCTGACGACTAGAATTTCCTGTCGGAGACATCGAGGTGGAAAAATTTGAAACACAAGGTTCATCGTTTGCATTTCTGAAAATATTATTCTATTAAAGATATAACAAAATATAATTTTACTAATTTAAAATTTACCAACACATAATGTTAGATGTGAAGTAGCATAATAAAAAATTTCTACATACGATAATTGCAAACTGCCGATTCTGACCACTTTGTTAATTCCAGCGTTAATTAGCATTAATAACGAAAATCTATGAAAGGTTTGTTTCAAAAATACTCGTTGCTTCCCTACTATCGAACAAATACCAAATGAGTCACTTACAACGATCGCCACAGTTTCAGATTTGAAATTGCGCAGCGAACAGCTTAATGACAATTAACGAAATAATCCTTTCCTCCGACGAGTAAGCAAAATTCTGATTACGCGGCGTTAATCTGGCTTGTCCTTTCAACGTTGTCAACGCTTTAACAATAGCCACGAAATTTAACCGGCGCGATAGTTCGCGATGATCGATCCCCTGATATTTCAAACGACGGGACGTGGCTCCCGCGCCTTGCATTGTCAAAATTCACTTACGCGTTCGCACAACGAAGTTGAATATTTGAATACAATCGAACTCGCTATTCTATTAACTCGCTTCTCGCTTACATTTCGCTGGCAACGCATTGCGGACAGGTCACGATAGTCTATCTCGCGCACCCACGTCGTGAAATCCCGTCACGCCTCTGCACACGTCCGAAACTTGGCGTACCTTCTGGCAACTCATTCGCTCGCTCGAAGCTGGCATTCCACGCTCTAAACGATTATCCTAACTACCTGCGATCCATCGGTTCGTTCACACCGAGCACTTACTCGTCGCTTACTCCGGAGAAATGCGGGGAATCGCGAGCTCGTGGGCGAACAAAAAGTCAGAAAAAAAATGACGACGACGACGATGATGATAATTCGATCCTGAATTGTAATAATTCAGATGTTTATTTACCTATTTATCAACGCTGAAAATCGTTAATGGCGATAATGAAATTATTTTTCGACGTGATCAATTCTTTCGTGACTTTCGTCATATTCCCTTTTGTGTTCCGTATTAATAAAAAAATTAATAAATTCACATTTTGAAGGATACAATTGAAGAGAAGAGAATTGAAAACAACTGGAAACGCAGGATGAAAAATCGTTTTACGCGGCAATGCAGAATTCGTCAAATGTTCCATAGGAAGCGCTATACTCTGGACATTCACATTACAGTCTGTGCAATTTAAAATGTACAAATATCTACGATCTAGCTTCATCAGACTAGTATTTGTAATTCTTCGCAACGTAGAAGATTCCTCGAAGTATGCGCTTCCAATCAATAAATTTTTATATCCGTATATAACGTGACAACGAAAATGCAAGTAATCGACATTTTTCACAACAGCCAAATCAACCGAATATTCGATCAAGTTGGTCGACGAACGCAGCGTTTGGATGATCTTTTACTCTCGCAAATCCCGCAAAATTAGGCACCGCGCCGTGTCTTGTCGTTCGCGCGGCAATTATTA
>KQ435922.1:74378-85515 GCA_001276565.1 Melipona quadrifasciata
AGTCGCAGTGCGCCAGAGCGCCCAATATGCAGAATCGACTGGCACAGCCGCCGTTTCTTTGGCATTGTTCGGCTTTGGCCACGGCTGAAAAGCTGCCTCCGATGCGCGCACAATGCGATGCGTCACGTCCACGTGTGTTTGCACAGCCTACACGGAAAGTCCGAAACGTTAGAGTGCGCGCGCGAGTCCACCCCCGAAACCGATCGTCGTTCCGCGACTAAATTGTCGGCCGCGTTTCCGAATCCAGGCAACACGCGTTTACAGAAACGCCATTTCCTTCCATCTCTCTCTATCTCTATCTCTCTCTCTTTCTCTCTGCGTGTGTTTCATTGTGTGTACAAGCACGCGCGAGAATCCCCCTGCTCGTGGTGAATCGATCGAGGATCAAGACGACGATCCACGAGGCAGGCACGGGGAGAGGGGGTCCGATTAACCCGCCGCGAAATTGCGTCGTAACGATTATCCTCGGTAGCCAGGATGGCCACTCGTCGGTCGCCGGTTGCTCGGCCAGGCCCGAGAAAACACACTCGCCGAGGAAATTTTAATTTTCTTCTCCTCATCGGCGGAAATTAATTTACCAGCGGGAATTGAGCCATTCTCTCTCGAGCGTGTTCCGCGTTCGAGCGGGCTCTTCTTCTACCCCTTTGTGCACCGAGAAATTCTCTCTCTCTCTCTCTCTCTCTCTCTCTCTCTCTCTCTCTCTCTCTCTCTCTCTCTCTCTCTCTCTCTCTCTCTTTCTCCTTCTTTCTGAAGAAAGAGAGAGAGGGGGGGGGGGGAAGAGGGAGGAAGAAAATAAAAGACAAAGAGGGGAAAAGAAAGGGCGCGAACGGAAGAAAATAAGCGGTCGTAATGCCGAGAAGAGATACGCTCGAGGAGAGGGTCTCTTCAGAGAAGCACTCGCCTCCTTCCTTTTCTCCTTCTTCTGCCTCCTCCTCTCTTCCTCCTCACCGGGCGTCTAAGACCCAGCAGCGAGGATCGCGAACGCGTTTCTCTGCGGGGCTTTACCGCGAAAACCAATCCTCGTCCCCGTTCGTTCCGCCGTCGCTCGAGTTTTAAAACTCTTTTACGAGTTCCCCGGAAAGGAGAGACATTCGCGGACCACGATCTCCTCTTTGTCGCTGATTTTCACCCCGTATATATACCGACGACAACGTACGCTGCGACGTACACGCACGACATACAGGGTGGTTGTTCTCAATTGCTTGCCAATGCTTTAGACGGTTAACGAATACACGAGGTGGTTACATAGGTAAAAATAAGTAAATCTACGTGCTATGAGTCTTAATTATCCACTAGCAGATGACTGAGAATGTTCATTGTGCCTTGATGCACGCTGTACGTGTCGAAAAGCTTGTCTAACAGTATTTGCAAATAGAACCTAACCTAAACCATTAATTTTCGACGCGACTCGAAGATACATAACCTCATTGGCGACCAATTGCTTATTTCACATCATTAAAGGCAGCAGACAAAACTCGAACCGTTATAGCTCTTTTATATCGTTCCAATATTTATTCACTCGCAGAAGACAGATTTTAATAAGCGACAAGTCACGAAATACATAATTTTACTATACATAATTATAAATAATTATATAGCAACATGTACATAAGTTTAAAATACATCTTTAATCATTATAATCTCGCGACAAACAGCCGCAATTAAAATTCGCTGAAATTAACGAGAGACACAATTAATGGTCGTAAAATCGAAAGATCGAAGTCGAAAAGTAAAATAGAACTTTATAAAGACCGTGATAATTCGAAAATTAAAGCACGAAGAACATACTTATGTAAGATTTAGTTTTTTTATCATGGCGTCGACACGCAATTGGGAATCACCCTGTATGTAAGTCGGGGCGCGCGCCGAAACGAATCCTCTCTGGAATTAATCGAAATTTTCCAGCCTGTACCTGTTATCCGAAATATTTTCCGAGGCCGCGCCACGACCGCTTTTATCAATCGATTATTAGTCCCGCCGCAAAATTACAGCCTTGCCAGTATGTTCCGCTCTCTTCTCTCTCCCTGTCGCACCCTCGCTCTTTCTATTTCGTTTCCTCTCCCGTGTTCCGCCCGTTAGACGTGGCTCGCACACACCGTCGCGCGTACACGCGCCTATTTCATTATGACAGCGATCGAAATTAACGCGGCGCGCAACGCGAACTCGATCATTAATTACGGCGCAATGATCGTTCGTCACTTTGTCGTTTACTACGTAGACACCGCGCCGCCTCGTCCACTACGAATTTCAACCGGAGCACGATATTAATTCGGAACTTTGCTCATTAACCGGCGCCCGCGATCAACGGAGAGCGTTGCCCGACTCGCGCCGCTCCAAGACAATCTTCATCGCCGGCGCCGCGTTGAAAATTGCCCGTTTTTCACCGCCCGATTTCGCTTTTTCGAACGAGCAACGACGGCACTCCGCGACGCGGGTTTGCCGTTTCCGTTTTGGGATTCTAGCTCATTCGAGGAAAAGAGACCGAGTTCCATTCGTAAAGTTTTCGCGGAAAAATATTTTCGCGAAATTCAAACGTCCGGAAATATCGATTCACAGACACCGCACTGCAGATGAACTCGTGAGAATCCTCGTACACTTTGTGTCAAGATTGAGCGCCCGCTGGAAATAAAACTCTAGCTACGCTTTGCAACGCGCGCTTAGGCTCGCTTTTCACTTGATTCGCGTCAGTTCATTTACAGCGGTACGAGAACGATAAATTTTTCAAAGCAACGTTCGAAAGAAACTAATTTCAATAAATCTTCGATAAATCGGAAAGTATTTGAAGAAAAGTCTCAAATCACTCCGACGCCACGACCACTCGTAGTTGTCGGTGATTTTTCAAAATTTTCAGTCAGAATTCCGTACAAGGTTGAATAAATTAGGAATGCAACAAATTACAAACTCTATGTATTTTCCAATTTGGTTTTCACAGTGCCTGCATTTTGCGCTCTGAACTGGTTCATCAAGCTGGAATGAACACGCACTCCGGAGCTGCACTTGCACCGTGCGATTTGCATCTACCGGTAAATATTTTCCGTCGTTGAATCGTGCCGCTTTCGATGAAGAAAACCGAATTCGAAGGTTCATCGATTAATGCAACGACGAGCCCGAGGTCGCATCCGCCGTGTTATACCTCGCTCGAAAACACATTAAAGTCACGGATACTTTATGCCCTCGTGCGTGAAACAGGATCTTTATTATCCAGCATCCCGTAAACTACCAGGCCTCCTACGGAAATCGTCGGACAAGGATTAAATACACGTTTTGTCCGGTCTTCGTAAAACCGTGGATTTGATTTTCGAGTGTTAAATATATTTTCCCGGATTTGACTCGAGCGTTATGCCTCCCCAAGCTATCCGGTGCAATAATGTCTGAAAAATTGGGGATAAAGTACCGTACGGTGTTGTTTTTTCTCACGGTACGGATATAAAATTGAAATTATTAGAAACACGAGAGAAAATTTCCGAGAATTGAGAAGAATTACATATCGTTACATGTCGTTGTTAGGTTTTTCTTCTCAAACTTTGTGAACTTTATGATCTAGAATTTAGGTGGAAGAAGAGATTCTTACGAATTGCGTAATCGGCAATGATAGTTCCGCTCGGAATTTCCGAGTATCCTCTGCGTTTTTGGCGAAACGAAGCTTGGAAGAATACTTGCGACTGTAACTTTTATTTTCAAATGTAATCGGTTATGTGCTTTAATGATAGTATTATAAGTATTTCTCACTTGTATATTTATTTATACTCTTTCTTTCGAAATTCTAACGTGCTCCAAAGTTTTGAGGAAAAAAATCTAAAAATACCGAAAATCACGCTTTGCAATCACTAGCGATGTAAAAATTTGCCTAAACTAATAAACGTAATTACACTTTCCCACGATTTCGCTCGTGAATCAATTCCACCCAGATGAAATTTTAGCAAACGAGAAAAGTCTCCAAATTTTTAACACGCAACTAATTACATTCAAACATCTAGATACGCACTGATGAAAGAACGATGCTATTTCGAAATTCTAACACGCCCTAAATTTCCAGAATGAGCAACCAGCGTCTTAGAAACTCTCAACAAAACGTATCTGACGTAATGAACAGATTCAAAGATGCACTTTCAGCGATTTTACGTCGTTATCTCGTGAATTAATATATCACCTCAATTTCGCCGAAACTCTGAAGAAAGGTACGAGTAAGCAGGTATAGGGCGCAAAGAGAGGGAGAGAGAGAGAGAGAGAGAGAGAGAGGGAGGGAAAAGGGAGGAAACAGAAACGAGTTCCCATGCAATCGAGTGGCCAACGATAACGTTAACAGAATCCGACGCGCGATCGCAAAACGATTTTGGTCGCGAGCTACAAATAGGCGGCGCAGATCTTTATCGAAGCGATCGGTTGGCCGAGAGGTAGATTGAATTTCAAGCGGATCGCGCCACGCTGGGGGGGTTATTCCGGGGCACACGTATAGCTTCCCAATTATTCGAGCAAACATGCGGGTATGCATACCTGCTGTCCTGAACCCCAGGTGAGTAATCAAGGTGAGAGCCGCGCGATGTACACAACGCGGAGGATCGTGGTCGAATTCGTGCGACCGTGGATCGCTGGGTCGCAACCCTCCCCGGAATTGCCGCGTTACTACTCCGCCACCCTGTTATTTCGGCAATGATAATCCCCTAAAAATACATCTACCGTCCAATTACGTCTCGGTTCTTACTGCACGGATGATCGTGCAATTTCGCCAAGACGCGCGGAGGGTCTACGCTCTTTCGCGTTTTTTTTCGAGCTGTGCGAGCATCGAAACACGCCAGCGAAAGACTTTCGAGAGCGATATTTAAATGAACCGATCAAAATCAAAAGGATCGAATTATCCACGCATTACATCTGCAGGCCGCAAAAATCTATCGCTATGTCGAAACTGGACTGCCAGTTGGAAACGTGGAATCTGAACAATAACTTCAGTTTCACCTGTTAAACGATCCATTTTGCACATTTCGTTCATTTCTGTAGATTTTTGGAATTTTGAGTTTCTCTAAAGATGCACGAATATGTAAAAACACTGAATATATTCGAAATTTTGGTAATAACCGTTTTCAGTGCTGTATTTCTTCAATAACGTTCATAAAAGCATAAAAATGTACAGAATGCAGCTTGCATTTCATAATAGTAGTAATTTTTTCAACTCGATAGTAATGGCCATCGAGCGTATGAAATTACGGAATGATCAAATTACGATTAAATTTTGAAATTGAATCGTAAGAAGTGCAGCTCTTGAAAGAGCTACGAAACTTTAATCCGTAACAACGTGTTAAGTGTGATTTCACTTGAACAAATCGACGAAAATTTTAAAAATCCAATTATTCGAAAGCTTCGCTGAACTCGAGTAATATTTTTCATAGCGGAACTGTGTCCTTCTCGTAGTTGCAAATATCACCAAAAAGACACGTCCAACGTTGAACGACGTTTTTGAGAATTAATTGGCGAGCAACGTCCCCAAGAATCCTCAAAACTTAAACAAACGAGGAACAAAATTAATAAGAAAAAAAAAAATGATCAAAATTATTAGCCGTCACAAACGCATCCCTCTGCATCCCGGAATTTCACTCATCGCGCAATCTTCCTCGCTGCAATTCACCACCCTTGTGAATCTTCCATTCCACCGTCTTACACCGTGTAAACGTGCAAAACGATCGCGATTAATCTATGAAATTGTTCGACGAGAGCAGACTGCACGAAAGAGGGGAAGTAGACACGTGTTTTTGCGCAAACATCTGCGAGATGCCTCGGCGCATTACGAGCGTGCTCGAACGTCGTAGCTCGACTGCTGCATTTTCCTTTCCGCGATCGGCAACGCGCTGCTTACAGCCCGCTCGTTACACGGGGGATCGATGAAGGAATTTCGTATTCGCCGCGAGGAACGTCATGGATTTTAATGTCTCGCCGGATGAACGTCAGAACGGAGAAAGTTGCAAAAGCGTAGTTGTAATCGTCGCGGTGTGAACCTAAACCACCTTCGGGCTGCGCCCCGAAGAAATCGGTCGTGCGATCTCCCTTGGTCCAATTGTAGCAATTTCCCATGTCACGTTCCTGGACGAATCGAATACCTTCCGTGGACTAATCTGACATTTTTACTGAGATCGCCGATTTCTTTGGACGTAATGAAGAACGTGCAGTCCCGTTCACAAATCACCGGACGTAGTTACGACGAATACCGGGATTAGATTGTTACTCGTGGTTGCAGGGGCCGTATCGTTAACTCAATTTCATTATCGCGCTGATCCAATGAATAATTTCCGCAATGCACAAATCTCCGAATCGTCAACAAATTCCATACATCCTATCAATACATGCAGAAAGTGTTGTTCTCTCTTTCAAAATTTCTTTTTACTAAACGACTCCCGTGTTCTGTTTTGTAACAGACAGGGATTAATTTCGAAAATTCGTATTTAACTATTTATTCAAACTGCTTGGATATATTATTAATTTCGCGTCGAAAAATGAAGCAAGAAAATCATACGAAAGAATTGTATCAATGCCGCGATAATCATTTCGTTCGAAACGAAGAACAAGTATCCATATTTTATGGCTCTATGAATAGAAGCGTACCTAAATTAGTTTTACCTATCCTTTCTAAATCCTTTCCCATCCCCTTTAGTATTAAAATGAAGCACAAAAAATAATGGAAATATAATGGAAATATTCCGTGCAATTAAAGCCGCCAACCTTGACTCGTTATTTCTCACATGTGCATTTTTTTGCGTACCTCAGTGTTAACGTCAACGATTGACAGTTGTTCGTGCAGTTGTATTTTTCGCGAGTATTCCGCTTACGTTCGGCAGGCTAACAAGTCGAACGAGATTCCACAAGATTCGCTCGTTCGCCTTTAACACGGCGCATTAATTAACCGACAAGCGCGGGTTTCGCGTTTCGGCTCAAAAGATCCCGCGAGCCAACCAGTTATTATATCGTTCCGTGCAAACGTTGGCGCAGGATACACCTGTGCACACAGAAAGAAACGGGAAATGCGCGAAAGAAGCGAAATAATTTTGTTTCTGGCTCTTCTGCAGGGAAAAAGGGAGAGAGAGAGAAATACACAATATACAGGATGTCCCGCAGCCGAGTACGACCGGGTAGAGGGTGATTCTATGGGGGAAAAATAAGGTGAAAATGTGGAATAAAATTTTGTTTGTTCGTTTGAAGCCTCGTTTTTCGAGGAAATCGAGTTTGAACATTTGCCAAGTATACTTGAATTTGGCTAATTTTGTATCTAATGAACATCTTTGCGTAATGTATAATAAAAATGCGCGTAAAGTAGAATATGCGAACATTTCTATATCATCCAGTAAAAACATGAATTCAATGGTATTCGTTAATGAGTTACAATACCTTCGTATATCAAAACGTTCTGAAGTCTCAAGCCTGATTAATTCTCGTAACACATACCTCTGCGCTTGAATTGTATCAGAAATATGATAAATGAAATGGAACATGTGGTTACTTTATATTATTCATTGACGAAATAAATTCCACGGAACTCGTCGATAAAATAAATTACCTTCGTTTAGGATAACGAAACATCAATGAAAATTTTAACGCCATTGTTCATATTGCTTACCTGAAACAGAAAATACAAATCGCATTAGTTCTTTATCTATAAGCTGCCTAATAGCTATTATACACGATAACGAATACACGAAATATCTGATTAACATCGTTGTCATTATTCGCAACGAGAAACGGAAACGAAAGATATTGTAAGAAAAGATGAGTGATTCTAAGGTGATGTTGAAATGGCATCGTAGATTTTTTTAATGCATCAACTGACGCAGCTCCGACACTCTTTAGGTATTAAAACTGAAATACGTCGAAAAATTAGAATATACGCCATAAGAATACAATTTATGGAATATATATTCGTATTATATTCGTATATATAGAATATAGAGCAATAATCTTTTGAACGCACAAGTTGAACTTGTTTTTAATTCAAGTTGCAGAGACAAAGTAAATACCGAACGCACAACAAGTAAATCAAGTTGTGAAATTTTCCATCCCACCATTTACTCCTCTTTTCATTTGTTATGCATTTATTATACATTTATTATACGTACAAAAAGAGAGAAACAAGCGAAAGGGCGATCAACAGAAGCGCGAACGGCGAGCAGCGTCCAATTGGAAAGCGCGCAAGAAGGGGGTAAATAAACCCCTCGCAGGCGCCCCGAGGGTTTGCGAATCGCGGCCGATGAAAATTGCATTTCATCTCGATACACACGAGAAGTCGCCATTATCGAGTGGCGAGGATTTAATAAAAAATTCGAGTCAGGAGCGTGGAGGATCTCGGCGCGCGACCGACCGCGCTCGACACGGCCGAGCGGGATAAGGCGGGCAGGAGGTAAAGGGGTTGAAGAAGCCAAGCCAGCCGATTCGAGAGGAAGCGAGGGAGGAACGACCGGTTCGTTCGCGAACGGAATATCGAATAAAATCCTTGGCTCGTCGCGCGAGGATTCCGCGCCACGATAAACGCACCCTTCCAGCGAAATTCTCTCTCTCTCTCCCTCTCTCTCTCTCACACTTTCTCGGCGTGACGAGAAGGGTGGGGGTGTAGGGTTTCAAACTACTTTCGCCTGCCGATTCTCGGAGCTCAGGCGACCGTGCACGATCGAGTGGTCGTTCCGCGGAAATTTGAGTAGACTCGAATGGATCGGAGTAAAGTATTTCGGCAAATTTGCGATCCATCCAGAGAGAGAGATTCGGTATATCTTCCTCCTCCTGTCGATACGAAGATTCGTCTCGAGACCCCGACGTGTAAAACGAATATCTAGCAACTGTATAATTTGTTGCACGATTCATTTATTGTGAAAAAAAAAACTGCACGACTAGGAAACGAAGACGATTTGCATTTGAATAGATAGAAAACAAATTACAGGCCACTCCTACTCGAGGTCTACCACGCCCCCTCGCGAATCACCTGACTCAAACCAACCAATCGCTAATTTTCGTTGCATCAGCGTCGCACCTGAAGAGGCCCGATTTTCTAAAATCACTTTCAGTGATAAAAAAATTAAGGAGTACAAGAATTATACGCTTATATATTTGATTTCTAATCTTTTGCTTCGTGTAATTCCTATTGTACGAAATCTATCAAATTGTGTTAACGATATTCAAATAATGTCTCTCTTGAACTTTCTCGATGAATTTTTGTCTTCTTCGAGATCAATCATTTTTGAAGTCAAACAACACTAACATTCTGCACATTTTATATTTCTCTATATCATCTTTACCATATTGAATTCGTTGGAACAGCAAATCTGTGTTTACTTTATTCTGAGATGCCACACTGACATTTGCTGCAGTTTCGTTAGAACATTAACATTTTTGTTGCATTTCCGACTTTTACAGCGAAAGAATGTTTCTCAACCGTTAATATTTAACTTCCTGTAACTTCAGTTTATCCCTGAATAAAATACAGTCACGATTTAGAATTTACACGACTTCGTTTCCTAGAAGAATTTCGGCCAACAATGGCTCTGCACGGCATTGACAAAGAATTTTCTCAATATGCGAGATGCTTCCATTATCTCGTGCTCTACACGTGATCGTTTGAGATAGAGAATCTAAAGTCCAAAGAAATTTCTATTAAAGAAATGTTCTCGTTTGAGGTACAACGGGCGGGAAATTAATCCCAGTGTTGGAGCGAGGCACGGTTTCGCCAATCAACCGTAACGCTCGGGGCGTCATCAAAAGCATCATCCTCGCGTTTGAAAGCAACGGGCAAAAGTGATTCAATCTCCGGGCGAAACGAGCCTCCATTTTTGAGCAAACAGATAAACACGGAAATTAAGTATCCGTTAAAATCAACGATCCGGCGGCGAGCCGACCGTCGGGATGATAGCTAGCCACGACGTTCCAATTATCCGACGACCAGGCCCTCCAAAGTTTCCGAGCCGAGTCCTTGTAAATTCGCTTCCCAGATTGTATACCGATTAGTTTGCTCGTGGACCGAGGCGAGCGTAATTGCAGCCCCGCAGCGCGAGGACCGCGCGCGCGGCGGGGAAAATTAACGTGGCAGCTGGACCAGCCAGCGAACGTGTTCGACAGCTGCCAAATCAGTGCCAGCGCGTTTCTCTCGTTCCAGTTTTGCTTGCGTGCGCGCCAGCCCTCTCCTGTTTCCAAAGTCTGCGGACCATCTGTTTTACGAAGGTGTGTCCGACATGTGTTTCGGCTCGAATTCACCGCCGTTTTCCGCGCGAAATGCGTCCTTGACCCTCGACAGCCGATACCATGATATACGCGTTGCTACCGAGAACTCGGCAGAGAACGGATATGAAATTCCCGCTCCGTGTTGGAAGTTGCGAGAAGAACGTAACGCCGTGGCTTTTGTCCTTTCCGTGAGAATACGCAGTGACACTTGAAAACTTTGATCAATTTTGATCCTCTTGCGACTGCAACGATCGCAGTCGGTCTTAACCCTTTGGAGTGCTGCGGCACCGGATTTTCTTCCAAATTTTACATTCAGACTTTGAATATTAATTTTTTTCAGATATTATTTGCAAAAATATAAATAATCGTGCGATTTATACAATTATACACTTGCACGACTCGACGTACGGGGCTTCAATTGGCTTCGTCTGTACTTTCGAGTGTCATTTATACAGTCTACAGATGGCGTCCTTATTCCTTTCAGGGATCTCGCAGGTCTTAGAAGGTTTAGGTTAGGTTTTCTGTAATTATGATCGACCTTCAATGTGAATTTCACTATCGACTTTCTTTACCTGTTGTTCTTCAATTCCTTCCATTTAAGTGCAGCACTTGTCAAAGTATACGTTGAAAATAACTAACAAGTAACAAGACAAATATCCTGCAGCTGCAAGTTTGCAGCTGATGAAATCAGAATGGGGGAGTGCGCAGCGTCTATCAGCGATGTCTTCAGCAACAATCTAATCTGACTTACAGTCCCTTTGTTACTTTTGTATGTTTCAACGTGCATTCCCGGCCTCTCGTTTGCCCTTCGTTTTTAAAAACTCGATCGAGAGAACCTGGCTACGATTTGCGGCATCAACTATCCAAGCTTCCCTCGAGGAACACCAACAAGCCGGGGTCTTAAACTCGTCTTAAACTTCGGTCGAGAAATACAAAGGGTAAGACGGAGGCA
>KQ435922.1:85581-106691 GCA_001276565.1 Melipona quadrifasciata
AGACTCGGGGACAAAGACGAGAGAAAAAGAGAGACGACGAGTTCTCGCAGGCAGACAGAGGAAGAGTAGAGAAATTTCAACGAGAAATGACGGATTGTGCTGGTTCATCGGGACGTAGCGCGCGGCGCGGGCATTCTCTCTCTCTCTTCTTTCTCCTTTTCTCTCCTCCTTTGTCTCTGTTTCTCTCTCTCTCTCTCTTTCTGTGTTCCAACTCTCTCGCGAAAACGTTGCGGTGGCTCGTTGAGCTCGTTTAAAAGAACGACAAGAAAAACAATGGCGACGAAAGCGACGCGGCCCGACAGGCCGACCACCAACGCCGCCGCGGATCCTTTTAAACCAAGACACTTCAACTTCCGCTTCCTGCGGTCGCCTGCACTTTGCGTGGTAATCACTTTAATGCGACTGCTTATTATTTTAATGCGCTCGGTCATCGCCAAACCGAAACCGTCTACCGTCTTTGAAACGATTTTCTCCTTGCTTGCGCGCTCTCTCTCCCTCCCTTTTTGATTTTTCCTGCTAATAGTTTCCAATTTGTTACACCTCTTTCCTACTGTAACCATCTTTGGGAATGCAATTCGATCCGAAATATTTTACCCTAAATTTTAAGCAACGTAAATATGATTTTACAGAAAATCTTGCAGCGTGAAGAAGTCGAACGACTCAAGCGCGATGATGATGGTTTGACCGCTGGGAATTAACACGTGCAAGTTGAAAGAAGTTTGATAAAGTGGAATAAAAGTGTCGCAAATTTTAAAAGTATGAAATTTAAAGATGCCGTTCGAACTCAGACGAAAGAGAACAACAAATTCAATAAGAATAAAAGCAACAAGGTCAAGTTGAAATTCCAAGAAACAACCAAATAAAAGGCACTGAATGCTAAAAAGTATCCGAATCTAACCCCACTTTCTAGATAACTGTAGTTAAAGGCACTACTCATAGCTGAAGCGATTCCTCGAAACAAGTTAAATCCGAAACAGGGACCAAATTATCATCCGTCGTTTTTCATTCCAAGCCTCGTTTGTTGAACGCCGCTTCGCGATCGAGAAATATTAATTCGATCGGACGACGAGGCCGATCGAATACGTGTTACTTCTGTTACCGAGCGTCCGGCAAAAAGCGCCGCCGACTCGACCGGCGGTAAGAAACTGGCGCAACGACGGTGCGCAATTAGTCCGGTGGTATTCCCGATGATAGACAAGCGTAGAACGCGCGTATCGAAACATCCGTCGGCGTGCTTAATTTCCTCCCGATATGCCGGTGTTTGATGACGGCACGTTTCGTTTGGCCGGAAATTTCGCGGATGACGCGAGTCAATTAGAAGCCGGATGAAGCACCTTTCGCGGGTTCTTCTGGCTCTCTAGTGGCAGGCCGGCCGGTGCTGGGTAATGGAGAACCCTCTCGATCGGCGCGCGAGACTCGATATTAATTTTCGAGAGCGACAGCCAGTCGTTGAATGCCAATGAACCAGCCGGGCAAAAAACCGGACCGACGGTTTCTGATTCACTCGTCGCTTCCCTACGACGCCGGCATGCCGAACAGACCGGCCCCGCCCGCGCCTCCTCCCTTCGGGCCTTCGTGATTCCACTGATAATGAAATATCCACTTCGTGATACCTTCTCGTCAATTATCGTAATTTCCTTTCAAAATTTCTTTCAACGGGCACTCGTGTCGCCTCTATTTACAAAAAGCAACAGCTCGCAGAGTAACGGAAGGGCAATTATTTCTTAATTCTTTTTTTTTTTTTTTTTTTTTTCCTTTTTTTTTTTTTTTGGGGTTATACTTTTTCGGCGTCTTTATCGTACGTGACCAGATTAAAGAACGCTTTCAAATTTCCGTTATCGGTGTCAATTCTTGCATCGCGATTTCACTGATAATTAAATTCGTGATACCGGGCAACTTTCGCATTCACACCGACTTGAAACGATTAAACTACAATTTACAACGTTGCTCTCGTATGTTCGTAACGCTTATGAAACTTTGACAACACGTGGTCTCTTTGTTCGATATGAATTTCTTGTAACGAATTTCCCTTTCGGTCGTTCTCTGCGACACGCGGAATTCACGTCTCGTTTTACTCTTACGGGAGGAGATGTGCTTTTATAACGTTCGCTTTGCGCTTTGGAAATTGCTTCCATATTTAATGGATTATTTTACTTGCCACGCTGGTCGGTTCTAAATTTAAAATAATACAAAGCGCTGATCCGAGTAATTTCCTAGTTCAATCTTTCGCTACTGCATTTCGATATCGTTCGAAATTACCCTCGTCGTTTGGTCGAAACGATTTCTCTGAATTTCCTCTACTATTCCATATCAGCCACGACGCCGGAAACCAGGTCATCATCCTGCAGGATGAAAAAGCAAATCCCAAAGACCGCATTCCGCCATTGAACGACAAGCAAATCCGGTTCGCTAGCGAACAGTAACGGTTTCATCGAGCGGACGGAGAAGAAGAAGAAGATAGACCGCGGTGTTTTTCAGCGAGGTAAAGGTGTCGGATACTAGAAACACAAGATCAACCGACTCGCAAATATATTCGTCGTCTTTCGTCTTCTGTAAGTATTTCCAACGAGTACTCATGGAAACGAAGACAGTACGAATGCAATCGTTGGGACGTCAATTATCGGGCAGTATTTCCTTCTGTCAAAATCGTTGAGGGTTCTCTCTTGCTAGTATTCACAGTGCATGTACATTTGAAGCGAGGGCAGCAGGGTTAATTAGGAAAATGAGGAACAACGAACATGCAACAAAGTTACGGTTGCTTGATGAAGCTGTTCTGTTCCGTTCTGTTGGAGCAGTCCGATTCCGACAATCGGTTCTATCCAGAACTCTAATAACGCTGATTATGTAAAATCACATTTAATTCAGTTTTTCGCTGGCAAAAGGTCATCGAGAAAAACGTACAATACCTAAAATGAATAAAGTTACATTTTTAGGCAAAAATTTCGAATTCTCCTTCTTATTTGAAATCCGCAATCACTTGGTTGCCAACCGAACACTTCCAAGTAGCTTCGAATATCGACGGACGAAAAAGGGGAAGCTCGCATAGCACTGTTTGTGAACGCTAAATGTACAAACACTGAACTACTCATTTTCGAAATCTATATAGATAGCCATCACGAAATACTTTCACTCTCGAGCAAACGTGTCAGTGCCGGAAACCCGCGAAACGAAACTCGACTCGTATCGAACTCGATCCCATCCCTATCGATCGCGGCTGGAAAGGGACGCATCCGGCCGATCGTCGATAGCCAATGCGCCGGATTAATCCAACAAACCGGCGGGTTAGTGAACTAGAACGGCGGCAGCTCGGCCGCGATGTCAAAGCGAATATGCAGTCCGTTCATTTGATTTTTTGCCGGCTTTAATCCCCGCTCGGCCGTGTAACCATCGGCGGAGGTTTTATTCATGCGACGCCCGTATTAAAAAGGCATCCGTATGACGTTAAATCGCGTCAAAGGACGCGGCGCGCGGCAACGCGGCCGCATTATCGATTCCGCGGCTTTTAATCCGCGGGAACACGCGCGCGCCCCCTCCTCCTCCTCCTCCTCCTCCTTCTACGCCGTGCGTACGTTTATCCTCCTCCTCCCCGCCCCGTTCTGATTTCGTGCTTTAATAACCGATAACTGACGTGAACGAGCCGATGCAACGAGGGTTCGACGCGATCTCGTCGCAGCGACATCCATTTCCTCTGATTTATCGCGCGCGGGAGAGCGTGTCGTGACCCTGTTACGCGAGCGGCGATTAGTGCCTGTCCTGCTCGAAAAACAGGCAATCGCCGATGCTAAACGCTTCCCGACGCTTCCGTACCGGAATGGTACAAGGTTGTTCCGTGACGGCCGCGTCACGGAAGAGAGATGGACGAACGAGGATGATGATCGCGGACCGCGGTCGCTGTCGAAAGCACCGCTCTTGATTTCACGCGAGAGTTGATGTAGGAGAGAAGGCGTAGGGTAATTAGGCTTCGCGTGGGTTTTCGAAATTATAGTTGTATATACAGGGTCGACTAGAGTAGAAATACATTCGGAATCGGATCACAAGGAAAATATCACGCGATATAGGTAGAGTTAGTCGCAGACCGAAATCTGATTTCTAAGAGAGTCATTAATAAGTCTGTGATTATTATTGACTTTATTTCTGAGTGACCAGTCCAGCGAATGAAATAGCACTTGAATTGTGACTCGTTCAAGCTTGTTCAATTTTTGCCAACTCTTCAGTTTGTAGTCTTCAATGTCTTTTCAACGGCATCGTCGCTAGGAATCACTAGGAATTTATTGATTGATTTTTAGAAATCTATTATTTATGTAATATTTTTCATTAAAGGAACATCTAAATTGGAAAAGGAGAAACAAATTTATCACAAACGCTTGCAAAAAAATTATATTGAACAAAGGGAACGATAGGACGATAGAAATATTACAGTTTATATACTGTAATTTTTATAATATATATAAATTACAATATAGCTAATTAATTAACGATATTTATAATTTATACGTAAAATTATAAATATATAGCAAGAACGAGGGACAAAGCTTTTGTGGATTTCCATTGGAAACTACTACGTAAGTTCCAACGTAAAGAGAGCGTGATTACACGTTTCCAAAAATATAATTTTTACCGATTTACAACTGGCCCAAGGTGCAACGAAACAAGTTGATCGGTGCTGCACGATTCTTCGCCGTGCAGACCATCTTTACCGGGTGAACCACTTCCGCCGGAAAGCAGGACGCGCAGCTGGTCGTTCTCGATCGAGGACGAGTCTCCGCGACGTAGCTCGAGCGGTTTTGACGATCGTATCGCATCGCTCGGAATTTCTTCGGCAGGAATTTATGGCGGTATTGTTTCCTGATGAAAGTGGAAACCAGGTGGAAAGGCGCGGGATTTTGCGGTTCAAAGAATCGGAATCGCGGAGGAGTTTGGGAGGGCGAGCTTCTTTGACGACTGAATCGGCCGTCCTCTCGGTATCTCGAAACGTCGAACAACTGCTGGAATTTCTGCGGTGAACGAGTCTTTCGCCCCCGACAGACAGATATCGGGAGGGATGCTTGAAATATTGCGAGAGACGATGAATCTTTCTTTAGTTTTTTTTTTTTTTTAGACGCAGTAGTCTACGTGTGTATCTCTCGACAGTTCAAATGACTATTGCAAGTATCGATTTACGTTGATACGAATTTTCTAGGCTCACAGAATCAAGAGAAGAAGAGCTCTTTTGCTCTTGTGCATCTCTTGCCGTTGCATTTACGCGACTGATCTCACATTGCTGTTTGATTTGTGCGCAAGTTTGGCTCACTGCAGTTTGATTTGTGCAAATGTGTAAAGGAGCGCTTGAATTTTCCTACGAACCACGCGCAAGTTGTACAAAGTTGTAAATGCAACATGTTACGGACGCAACGAGCCAGTGCAAACCACGTTATACGTGCTGATACGTAGACGAGAAGAAGACATCTTCTATTGTCTTTACACGTCGTCCAATGCTGGAAAACGCATTGCAAAAGACTCTACGTCTTTCTCCAAGTAGACGCGTGTGCGGATTTCGAGCAGCAGCGTGCTACCGAATGACGCAACACGTTTTGCGAGAAAGATGTGCCAAGTTTTGAGCAAGCACGGAGAGCAGTAGGATCCTATTTATTTTCGAGTCTCGAGGCACGCAACGATTCATTTTCCTCGGTTGCACAGTGGCTGCCGGTGCTGCCCGCTCACTTACTTATGCTTCATGCTCTAGTTATCGAGAACCGGAGTTCCCTCTTGCCTGCGCTCGAGCTGCACTCGCCAGTGCCTTTGTTGCGCGTTCCAGTTCGCGCTATTAGTCCGGCGATCGTGTAACGCGATCGTTCCGCGGCCGCTGAATAACGACCGCGATCGCCTCGCTGCCTCTTGCCAACCTTCCTGCCGGGGCCCACCTCCGCTAATGCAATGTCACCGCGGTTACGCTTTCTTCCTATTATCCTGCCGCGCGAATCTAACGAACGACGAGTCACGAGGTTCCAGCGAGTCACGAGCTTCATAGGGTGGAAGAGGGACGCGATCGATCTTCCCGTGAAAGGATTTTAATTTTACTTTCCACGGAGTGGCGCGTGTGACTTGCGCGCCGGTTTAAGAGTCCCGGAATAATTTTGATACCTCGATCAAACTTTTCAATTACATATTGTTACTAATGTCGATATTCTACACACTTTTCTTCCGCGTAAAGTGTCGGTTGACGTTGTAGCAAAGTTTCATTTAATGTGCACGCTGGTTCGAAAGTCTCGGGGCAATTTTGACAGTTGGCACTTATCCTGGATAAATAACGCTTTTGCAATAAAATTATTAATATTAATACTTTGGACGTTGCTGCATCAAGTAAATGTTTTTGTTTACTTTTTCGCAGTAAATGTTTGTCTTAAAATACGTGTAGTATCGAGTCCTTTATATCTTCTTTTTATATTGTAACTTTTACAGCGTTTATACATGAATTTTATTAGCGAGAAAGAAAGTGGAATTAAGTAATGCTACAACCATTCATTTTCATGATATGAAATTTTAAAAAAATAATAGAAATACATAGTACTATGGTGAATTTTGCAGACACGTACACGCGTGCAATGTTTTTATTGTGGGAAGAGCGATTCTTCGTTGGAAGCGAAAAATATTCAGTTTCAAGCGACCCACTGTCGAAAAAATAACAAACTCGGACCAACAGTTTGAAACTAAAAACAGCCGATATGCGCGTGCTCGTCTGTATATTACTCGGAGAAGAAATAAAATGACGGAATAAACTAATCAAAAATATCCACGACATCCGTCACGAGTAATATTAGTACACGTTGGGAATATAAAAATTTCTCACGTTCGTCGGAAATATACAGAGAGTGTAGGCATGATGTACGACTGGTCGCAACAATATTCAGCCACCTGAATATTTCACGCATTCGGTTTCGAAATTTTCAAAGGATCAGTTCGTCATCGCGAGGCGGGACAACAAATATTTGTTGAAAATGGATTTCATGTTTATATCGTTTGTATCGTCAAATCGAATGTACATTATAGATAAATGTTTCTGCGATTTTAGCCCCTACATACCTGTTCCTCTGCCAACTATAATGTATTAATATTAATTTCGATATTGATTAGGTATACATATATATGTACATAGACAATGTATCATTTTATTACACAAAATCATGTTTCCGATTTATTCAAACAAGATCAAAATCCTTATTACTTGAAATTTTAACAAAGACTTCTATAACTGGCAACGAGTGTAGAGTATTAATCCTTTGAACACTACGACGTTCGAATAGATTTCTTTATAAAAGGAATTGTCCAAAAAATTTTTAACACTTACGAAAAGAAATTGTTCGAATACCTCTCAAGGTTTGCAAAAAGAATGTTTATGAAATTAATTCGTATAGACCCGCCAGATTAATTACCAACCCCCCTAGAACCAATCGCGGAAATAAACGAATCACGAAGCGACGATACTGGCTCTAGATCGTCGAACGACAGAAGCAAAATTACGAAATAAATAAGAGATTTCGACGGAGGTTTCGCGCAATTATGTAATGTCTAACGCAGAGAGTCGAACGTACACATCAGTCAATAAAGATCTCTCGCGTTGCTGTTCCTTGATTTGCAAAGATGAACCGCAACGTCACCGCGATATTCTTAGACGCGCGAGGAAATAGGTCGCAGTTTGAACTGGATCGAATGAAACTAGATTATTAGAAACGAGATGTAACATAGCTGTCTCGGATCGAGATAAGACGCGAGATGTTGGCGCTATTCGAGTCGATGTCAAATGGGAGTTTCACCCAAGGGTACGTTCTTTTTCGAGTGCGTTTCGACGTAAGCGTTTCCACCGAGCGATTGGTAGAAGCCTCAATAGACCGTAACCATTCCGCAGACATTGATAGACTAAATTTACTAACTACTCTATTCGACGATGGAGCGAAGCAACTTCTGCGCGTTCGACTCGCTTGTAACAACACTCGAGAATGATCGAATCGGTGCGGGAGGAACAATGAATTCCAACAATCGTTCCTGCCACTCGCGAGAGTAAGACGGCGGTGTTCTATCGTTTCAATGCCGCTTCCATCATTTTCCCCCTTTTCGATCTTCGAATTTTACTTTACTCTTTCGCCACTGTGACGATCTCGCTTCGACGTACTTGTACAAAAAATGAAACTAGTAACGCGAAATAATTCATTGTATTTACTGTTATTGGTAGTTCACGTTATATTCTACGATTGAACGTAATGGAATATGTGAATGTCGTTAATGACTAGAGTCTTTGGTCATTGAAAATTTCCAACATTTAATAAGAATTAAACCCAACAATTAAACGAGGGACTATCGTTAATTAATAGCCTGCTAATAAAATATAACATAGGCATCTAGTATAATATATAAGTAAAAATATAATATAGGCAACACATGGGTGAGCAAATGCCAATTTTGACACTGGAATCGCCAAAGTAATCAAAATGGACAATTTTCACCTCGGTGAAAATGATCTCACTTTTAGAAACTTAAACGATTCTTCGCCGAATGTACAGATAGAACCTCTGACAGAAATTTTGCGCTTTAATCGTCGGTGTGTTGAACCATTCCTGCACGCGTGGCTCTGAAACGACCGTCCGATAGATAATTTTGTAATCATCCCCGCAACGCAGCGACGGACGCTCGATTGTCGGTATAAGATCAGAATTAGGATCGGAGAACGGGGGATAATCAGTGTGTGCTAGCTGGAAATCAATAAAGCCTCCCACGCGGCCGGAACGGTCGCCAAGACGTTTAATTGGAGCACGGTTATTAAAATATCTCCTTCGGTTCGATCGGAGCCAGTTACGTGAGGAATCCGCGCAATCCGAGCCCGTTACCCGCCGACCTCGCGCTCCGTCGTGGAATTACGCGCAGGAATTCGAGAAGGACCGAGCAGAGATCGAGAGGACAGGGCCAACGATTTTATCGTTCCGTGGAATTTATTAAAAAAATTCGTTGCTCACGACGATGGGTAACATTTAATTCGTTTCGTTATCACGGCCGAGAGAGTCAAGATTTCGACGTGCGCCAGGCGAGGTCAAGTCAAATCCATCGCAGAAAGTTTGACTGCCACTCGTCAAAGATGTACTTGACGTTTAATTGTACTTGCATGTACAGTCAGTCAAATTATACGTAAGTTACACGCTGGTAATCTTGCCAATCTTGAAGCGAACGCGTAATTGCACTTGTAAGCACTTTGACATTTGAAAGGATCGAAACTATCGAAAGTATTGAGTAACCCATGAATGTTCGTGTGCGTTGCTACGAGCTTATTAAAGTTATGAACGTTATGCAGCCTGTTGCTATTAAAATCGTATGACTATCTGTATTGCTGTACTTTATACCGAAAACAAACTACGATACGTCATTGAACAGAGTAAACAATTTGGCCTCAAAATGACAGTCCTCAAATTTCATTTCACTAATTTCTCGTCTCCCACTTACAATTCAGCGTGTTGAAATCAGTATGGGGAACATTTTTTCAAAAATGTTCGACTTTCGCGCGCATTTCGTCCCCTCGACTGCTCGCAAGACGGACCACGGCGTCAGTCTTGCTTGACGCGCATTTGATCCCGTCGCTACCAACGGAACTCTTCGCCACACCTTTCTCCATCACTTGGATCCTCCTCTCCCATCGGAGCGGTTTCCTACACTTTCACGATTTATATTTCCTAACGAGTGCTCTTTCCCCTTCCCTGTAATCCTTTGGCCACGCTCTTTTATTTCATCGGCCATTGTCCGTCCGACTCGAAAGAGACGACAAAAAAATGAAAAAAAAAAAAAAAAGAAACGAGCGAAAACTCGCGTTTTTCCCCCCTCCGTTCGCGTATTAGCCACTTTGCTCGCGTGCATTTTGTCCACAGGAAGCCGTCAATAGCACGCGCGCACGAGGGGGGGGAGGAGGAGGAGGGGAAAAACCGACATATTACGCTCGATCGAAAAACACGCGCGAACGTGCGGTCCCTTCTGCCTACCACCCGTTTTGCGCGATCAAACCGCGTTCCGGCATTATCGGCTACCGAAAATAGCGTGCAAACGCAATTTCGCTGGGTTTTTATATAGCGATTCGCGGAACGCGCCACTCGAAAGTGCTTCAGAAGCGGCACCAATTTATCGGCTAACCGTAACGCGACCGAGGGGTTGATTTTGCACGGTTCATCATTCTTTTTTTTTTTTTTTTTTTTTTTTTCGCCCGCCGTGCGAAACGCCGGCGAAAAGACTCGAACGCGATACGTTTGAAGAGCCCTCGACGCGATCGTTCTCCGAGCATCGGAGAGAGGTCGTTCCCGCGCGTTCGTAAACGCGCTCTCCCGCAACTTCGGAGCGCCAGTTCGTTCCTTCGAGCGAGAAAAGCGACCGAGAAATGGGTCGTTCTCTCGCCTGTTTTTCAAACTGAGTTCGGTAACTGGTACGATAATGGAAAATTTTGCGGTAATTGGAAAATAATTTTCACCCAATCTCGTGAGTCAATACGTAATTCATCTTCTTGGTCACGAAATTTTGCAGAAATTGCAGAACTGATGATTATTCACGGCGCCTCGGTACCTCGGAAACGGATTTTCAACTCGACTTGACAATTTACCGTGACTGACGTTTCTTTACTAATTTACTAAGAACGGAATTATTTACAAATTTCACCTTGCAAAAGTGAAATATCCTCGCGGAGAACTGTCGAAAAATATCGATCTCGCGGCAAAACGCGTTCAAAATGATTGAAAACGTTGCAAAATACGTCAGATTCGAACACGCACGTGAGAGAAGCAGCGCGAAATTTCAATTGTTCCACTGCGTTGACTGTAATTCCTGGGGGAGGGGGGGAGTCACTTTGTGCGAGGAGGTCTTTGATCGAAAGAAACGACGAAGAAAATTAGAGGCTCGAAGGAATATTCCTAGAGGGACGAGACGATCGCGATATCGAACACGAGAGCCACTGTTTTCACGGTTTCGAGATGGGTATAATGGTGCCGATTGTACCTCCGACAATGCGACGTGACAGCAACTCTGTTACCGTGACGAAGTCTCGAGTCACGCACGTACTCCGATCGCGGCATTCCGACCATTTTTCAAACGTAATCGTTCTGGTTGAGCATCGCTGTACTTCTTTGTATGTCGGTCAGACACACGCGTATACACACGGGTACAGCACATTCGCGCGTTTACTACAGAGACATTTACGCTCGCACGTATTACATAAAACATCTTGAAATTCCATTAGTGCTGCAACGATACACGACCATTACATTACATTGGCAAAATTTCAGAGCAATTTGAAAATTCATGGCTCCTCGAGCGCTCGTAGCTGATCAAATCCCTCGTCGGCCATCGCTGAACGTGGACGCGAATGGGCAGAAATAAACAAAACAGTGTTTGTTCCAATAATATTCAGTGGGTGCAACAAATCTCTGTTACGTTGCTTGAAACGTTAATTCGTACGAGAATGTTTTAACGCAGACTAAAGGAAACAACTTCAAAATGTTTCGCGCGACACACATTTTTTACAGCTGTAAAAAATTTTCATGCACATCTTCCGCTCATTTCCGTATCATTTTCGTGATATGACGTGAATATGGAAAATATAACACTACGATAAACAGAACAACGCGAGAATGGTTAATCTAATTTTGCAATCTCGCCTCAGGCCATTGCATAGTTAGTATCTCTTGACAGCAACTCTAATTATTATTGGATCGACTTGCATCAGATCAATTTAGACCAACTGGCTCCATTTCATACGAAGCACCCTGATTTCATTTAATCACGTATACAATTGATCAAGTTAATCTTAATTAATAACGATCAATCAATATCTCGAATTTAATTACTAGAAAGAATGGTAATGGTGACCACAGATTTCAAGGTATATTTCAAAAAATTTACAATCGGTTCTTCTCTCCGCGATCGATTTATTTAAATCGACGATAATCCTGCAAAATGTTCCTCCATCGAGCGGATTAAATATCATAACAGCACTTGTAAACGATAGTACATATAATTTCACCATAATAACGATAACAATCGCCCTGGAAAGGAACAGACGAGCGTGCATGCTGCAGCACTTTCGCCGGGCGTAGAAGGTCGTTCCACCATTTCCCCCTTCGTTCCTTGGATCCGCGCAACGTCAATTGACCATCGACGAAACGCGTTTAATTTCGCGTCCCGCAGATTCGCAACGCGCGCGGAGAACCATTACGAGTCGTAAATACGCGTCTGGTCGCGTTCCTTTTGAAAGTACGCGCGCTCCTTCTGCGTCCGTAGCCGCTTGATCGATCGATCGAGGGAACAATGGCGGCAGCCGACGACTCGTCCGACGAGCCTCCATGCAAATGAGCACAGGATGCGCGACGCGACGGCTGGACGGTGCAAGAATCGCAATTCCACGTTCGCTTGGAATTAAGAATGTTGTAGGGTTGGCGGTTACCACGGAAGTTTCTCGGTTGTTTGCGTTTCCACCAGGCTCCGGCTGGTGCGTTGACACCGGAATTAAAAACGGCAACAATCGAGGACGAACGACGAATTCGTAGTTTTTCTGGCTTGTTGTGAAGTACGCAGGGAAATAAATTTTAAAAGTTTCGAAATTTTGAACTATACATATTTCACAAGTTTTCTTATAGAGACCAAGTGTTTAGTTTTTTTTTAGAAAAATGAATGATCTATGATTAAAACAAGATACATTGGTACACGTGACAATAAGTTTCATTCGTCGATAGATGGCCTGTTACGGTAAATTCGAAGAGAGATGAAATATTTTTAATGTAAATTTCTCCCACTTTTCAATCCGTTTTAAGCAAATTATACAAATTAAAGCTTCCACGAGGCTCGTACCTTTCGTTTTCCATTTATCATTTTCATTCGCCAATACCTTCACTGTTAATTCGTACAGTTTCTTACGGAAGTGTTCAAACATTTACATTACATCACGTGCAAGTGTACAAAATATTTTGAAATTTTATTAACTGGAATACGATTGACACGATTGTCATAATTATGTCGGCACAATTAGAAATCAATCTAGGAATCAATGTGACAGTTTTATGTGGTCAAGAATTATCATACAGTATAAACAACCATCTTGAGCATACAACAAGTGTTAAAAACTGTTTCGTCGAGTACTAAATCTTAAGAACGAGTAATCGAATAATGCTTGAATACTTTCATCACGGGTATAATTATTTTTAGATTTCTCTCAAATTCACCAGTTTCACTACGTTGGTAGTAAAACATCCAAATACTTTGCAAACGCTTGAGCATCCGTGCAAGCGGACGAGCAGAAGCTGATTGAAACACGAGGAGATCCCTCCAACCGTCTGCGATGATCGTTGGCAACATCGTTTCATAATAAATCCCAGCTGGAACGCCGTAAATCACGGCCAGAGTCAGCCGTTCGAGCCTACTGTTGTTTCGTCAGCCGAGTGAAAATAGAAGGAAACACGTGTCGGCAATTTGGTCAGCAACAGGATCGGGATTTTCACGGTATCGATACAGCACTGAGAGCGTGACCATATGGCGCTGTAGGTAGCCACGAGGCTGCGAGTGTCTATGGTGGGCCATGCAGCAACACCTGGCAGAGATAGGTCCTATTCTCTCTATCTCTCTCTCTTTCTCTCTCTCTCTGCTGGAGAGACGGCGGTCGTGTGTCGTCGACAACGTTCGTCCGAGAACATTCCAAGCACGTAGCTAGTTCCACGAATGCAAAATGACACGACTGGAGAGAAATAATGAGGTGGTCATGGGAAATGGCGATGCCCGTAAATCCCTCCGAACGTCGCTCACCATTATGTTTTATGGGTTTCAATTTCCTCGAGGTCGACGCGCGATTTCCACCTTTGGCCCGTGTCCCGACTCGAAATTTGGCGACTCGCGACCCCGTCCTTTCCCATATTTCATACGCATCTCTCTCTCTCTCTCTCTCTCTCTCTCTCTCTCTCTGTCTCTCTCTCAGCCGGCCATGTTGGGCATCAATTTTAATTACCATGCTCCACTGAATTCCAACGCAAAACGAACCCTCGATCATTCGGTTCCCCTCTATCATTGTGTTCGGAATAGCAACGCATATCTCTCCGACTTTGTGTAAGGTGACGTTCCCCCGATGAGCAACGAAGACATGTCCGTTACAGGTGAAATGTCGTTTCGGTTTAGTTACAAACTTATTGCAACAAGTTTTGCGTACATTGTGCAGGATAAGAACGTAAAGACATTTCGACTTTGTCCAGAGTGACGTTTTGTCCAATTGTCTTTCTCGGTAAAAATTTCCACGTATGTCGTTCGAAATTTTTCAAACTACACCAGTGCAGGCCTCCTCCTAATGGCACTTACACGGCACAACACGTAACGTGCATTCAGAAGCCGCAAGTGCTGGAACAGCATCGTCAGCTACTGTATACAACAGCGCTGGACTCTCGAGAGACTCGAATTAGGATCTTCAGTTTACAGAATTCGCCTCCCCGAGCGTCTACGTCTCTAACCAGCTGTTGGCCGTAAACTCACTCGCCAACGAGCTAAAACCCCGCGCGAAACCCTCGGGTCTGAGCCGAAGAATAGCCGAATGGAACAACTTCTAGCCGCGTTCCAGGGAATTCGGCGGAAAGCCGCCGGCTCAAAGCGGCACTCTCCGCGAATGAAAGAATTCGCGGGGCCGAAAGAGGCTGCCAAGCCGGCGCGTCCCTTCCATCGCGAGCCACGAGGGAAAGCGAGAGGATTGCTCCTGCTTTCTTTCCCGAAAAACGCGGAGAAAAATCCGCCGCGATTCCATTACTTTCGACATTGTGGCCTAGACACACCCACCGGGGCTTCCGGGGGCAGTGATTCTCGTTGCGAACTGCCACGCCGAGCCGGGGACACTTGTACTCGGCCCGAAAACACGTAAATAAAGCTGAAGCGGTGGGCTTGGGAGATGGGCGGAGAAGGAAGGAAAGAAGGAAGGAAGGAAGGAAGGAAGCAAGACTCGTACAGTTATTCACGTGGCGAGCAACGCCGCAAAAAGGAGAAACGAGCGTGAAGAGGAGATCTCGACGCGCTTTCCACCGGCGTCAAATAAACGTCACTTTTCGCGAGAAGGATTTATATTTAGCACGTTGTATCCACTATCGTTTGCAAGTATGTACTTGGATGGTTGATCTAACTAGATGAAAGCGCCAATTTTTGTCAAATCTTCAACTTTTGCGACGAAAGAATTTTTCTACATTGATAACTGGTTGATGTCACGCGAAAAAGTTGTACGTGGAAATGGCACGAATTGTCAAGTTGTCGATAAAATATTATTGATTATGCTACGCTCTTGAGAAATTATCAACTTTTGCGACGAAAGAATTTTTCTACATTGACAACTGGTTGATGTCATGCGAAAAAGTTGTACGTGGAAATGGCACGAATTATCAAGTTGTCAAAATCGATACTTTTCTGTTGCAATGGAATATTATTGATTTTGCTACTAAATTGTTTCAACGACCACGCGCTCGAGAAATTATGATCAACTTTCGCGACGAAAGAATTTTTCTACATTGACAACTGGTTGATGTCATGCGAAAAAGTTGTACGTGGAAATGGCACGAATTATCAAGTTGTCAAAATCGATACTTTTCTGTTGCAATAGAATATTATTGATTTTGCTACTAAACTGTTTCAACGACCACGCGCTCGAGAAATTACTTTAGATTGAAGGTTGTCAGGGACATTCCCTCGCGGAAAATTTTTCGGCGAACAGAGGGAAACTTTCTGTATCCTGGCTCTCTTCTTGCCTCTCCGCTGGTCGTTGCAATGAAATCAGGTTGCCGCTGCCGGCGTTGTTGAAAGGAACTGCTCCGCTTCCGAGGTAACGAGAAACGAGACTCGATGATGAAATACTCTGTGCATTGTGCGACCGTACTTGCAATTTTCTATCCCTATGCATCCGATACGACGCCGTATCTACCGTGTGCTCGCGCTTCGAGGTATCGCGTGTTCGAAGAACTTCTATCGAAGATTCCTGCGTGATACGTGCGAGAGGAGTTCTTGGAAATTGAACGTACAATTCGTTTTTATCAAGCGCAGCTTGCGCTACGAAACGTTTCTTGATTTATCATCCGATTGGTTTCTGGATACCTTCCCCGAGGAAAGTATTTTTGAAACGTGTTCTTTCCGGATATTTGTACAATCTTCTCTATTGCTCGTGTCACGCGAAACATTTTCATCGCAACTATATTGACTATATTGGCAAAAGTCAACATCAATCTGAAAATGTGTAACATTGGTAAAATTTAAAACCAATTTGATCATAACACTCACATAATAAATATTGAAAATGAATGTCACGAATGTCCGAAGTAAATTAATATTACACTGAACATATCAAGGCTTGCTGATGTAACAATTAATCGATTGTACAATGTAATAAATATAATTTCTTGTAATTTGTATTACATTCCTCGGGAACACTGTCCCCTGTACCTCTGCGCCTATCTCTTTAATCAATTTTCCAATTTCCTTATTCATAACTTCCCGTATCCGCGCGTAACGCGATACACATCTGTATCGTGCGTCGTTCCCATGACAGAATCCGGGTTCCATCGATCTCTGGGTAAACTCTGCGCAAAACCTGTCCCATTTCACCGGATATATATCTGGCAAGAAATAAGCTACGAGGAACCAGACCGAGAAACCAGAAGATCGCCGGGACCGGGCAGTGGAAGTTGGAGGGAAACACAATACAAAGACGTTCGCCAGCCAGTTCTCGCCCCCTCGGCTGAATATGTATCGAAATGGAATACAGTCGGATCACGGTGGCCGGAGAGTGTTTCGCATAGGGTAACGCGCCGCGAGACCATCGACCGTTCATGACCGGTTCCCTCTCACTCCCCCTCCCCCTCCCTCTCTCCCTCTCTCCCCCTCTCTCTCTCTCTCTCTCTTTCTCTCCGTGTCTCTGTTAACTTCGCCTGGCCGCGGTGAATAAATTTCCGAAGGTCCGGCAGCCGGCTTGGTCGCGGTCTCTGCGCTCCTTTTATTTCGAATTTCCCGCCCACTCCGGGGGGAACACACGCGGATCGCTCGCCGGCCACCGCAACACGCTGAATTTCGTCGAACTCGAATTTCATCGTCCCACACGGCCACCCGAGATAATTCGGGGGAATTCCGGCCGAGAGGACGGAAGATTAATTACGTTTGCTCCTTCGCCTTTGGCTTTCGAAGACGGATCGCTCGTTTCGTATTGGTAATATCTTCTGGCTGTTCTTCTTTCGACGAAACAAGAACTCTTTCTTTATTTGGGAAACGAATCTTCCAAGTTCTGAATCATTGATCTTGGATCTTGACTCGACTATCGACGATCGAACAGATCGTTCAATATCGATGAAAAAAAAAAAAAGAAAAAGAAAATAAATAAAGAATGCACGTACTTCGAATATTAATTTCCTCCCTTCGCCAGTGAAAAGAACAAACTGACCCAACACCGCGAGCGCGCAAACACGCGAGATAACAAAGAGTTGGAAAGGACCGAAGGAGAAAAACCGCGGTTTCGATCGGAGACTCCCCTCCCCCAGGAAGATTCCGTGCCGTCAATGGCACAGGAGGATTTATCGGGAGTTGGTGGACCACGGAGGCAAGTTAATCGCATACGTGGGTCGCCGAAATACGAAACTCGGCGATTCGCCTTAATTTCACGGGATCGGGGGAATGTGGGAGAGGAGGCAGTGGATCAGGAGGGGGGGGGATCCTGGCTAAGAGGATCCAGAGAAATCCACCCCAAAACGGAGAAAGGGGGACGGCGCGGCAGCCAGGGCGCGGAGTACACGTCACGATGATAAATCGAGCGCGCGAGAGAAGCAACGAGGTTGGGGCGCGGCGTACGGTCACCCTAGCGAGACACAATCTTTTCCTATTAGCCGCGCATGGAACCTTAAAAACGTTGCCAAAAAAGGGGGAACGGAAAAACGAGGAGGAACCTCCGACGGCGCGCGGCCCCCTCTCGCCTCGCCGTGAATTATTGCCGCGACGCGGCCGCGCGAATTTAATCGGACGCGCGCGCCGCAACGCCAAAATGAAAAATATTTCGCCGAGGCCACGCCACCACCGAGGGAAAATCACCCTCGAGTGCCTTCGTCTCGCTAATTCTAATAACGTTAACGCGTCTCCTTCGCGTTCGACGAAAGAAGAAGTCTCATAACGGCGGCTATATCGTCGTCTTTACACGAAGAGCGCGCGACGCGATTTTCTGAGAACGAAACAAATGTACGGGGTTAAAAAAGTTGGTAGAAAATTGATTGTTTTCATTTTCATCTGTATCGTCCTCCACTGTCATCCTTCGTCATTAACGTCTGTTTTTCTAAAATATTAAGAAATTTATAATTAACACGATGTATCAAGACAACTATTTCTGTGAGAGGCAGAGTTCTCACGAATGTTTTCTTTCCTCGGTGCGTAGCATGGAAAGCCATTATTATTTGAGCTATTTGTAAACAGTCGTTCTCCATGTGTCACATTAACGTTACATCTGTTACTATCAGACAGATAAAATATTATCCAACTTCGTGCCTTGTTGTATAATGAAACAAAAATAAACCCCCATAGCTGTAGTAAAAAGAAAAAAAAAAAAAAATTAACGTTGGTTATAGTAATAAGATAGCAACAAGTATAAATAATAAAACTGTAACTTAAGATTATGCGTGCATCAGGGTTGGTGCTTATAATCTGAGATAGACTCATTGTAAAATACTGGTATAAATAAACGTTTCTTATAAAAAAAACAAAAAAAAGAAAAAATTAACATTACATCGGTGAGCTTTGATTCAATTTTCCCAAATTTCACGAGAAATTTAATGTTTAACGCGTTAAAGGATCGCTAGAGATATTTTATTAGTTCTTCGGCGATGTAAAGTGGTGAGATTTGGTAAAACCCTTATAATTATCACTAAAGAAAAAGCTCGTATTCGCTATAGAATTTTAAAACAAGTAACATATTCAAACTTGCACAAAAACACTCTCCTATCCTCCAACCAAACCTCATTTACGTTCAGCCTCTTATGTGTTAGACACTTTCTCACTGCACGACGTAAACGTGCGCACTCTTCGAACGTCGAAGAGATCGCGGCCGTAGCAGCGGCGATAAAGAATAGACGGCTATTCGATTCGTTTGGGGAATAAAAATGACCGAGGGTGAAAGTCCTCGGAGGGAGTGGAACGAATCTCCTCGACTTTTAATACGACAATAATTGATGCGCTGAATGTCGAAATTATCCAGGCGGATGAATAATGGAAACTCTGAAGGGATTTGTTTAATTTCAAGTTATAAAACGATCGTCGCGGCTGGCGATGTGTAACACGCAGCTCTCTCTCTCTCTCTCTCTCTCTCTCTCTCTCTTTGCCTGTGTGTGTTAATTCACTTAAGAGAGAGGGAGTAGGCCGGCCAACGTAATCGACGGCGAAGCTGTTATATTCGCTCTAATAATAATAAGCGATCGGTCCACCGAGCGGTTGTCCACCAATTTATTATAGTCATAATCGTGAATATGGTCGACGCTGTCGCGGCCAACGACAATTTATTACCACTATCGTTATTATCGCGGACTCCAGAGATACATGTACGTATGCGCGCGCCGCGGCGTTGGCCGTATTCCCATAATCATCGTTACGCTCGTCCTCTGGCCAATCGCGATCACCAAGGAGCCAAGAGACACCGTGCAACGACGCGAATCTTTAAAACGTGCCGTTAACAATACCGTGATTTTCCTTCTTTTTCCAAGAACGTTCGACAATGTTCCTTCCTTGAAACAGGGACATAAGCTGAGACGGACACTTTCTAAACACAGATCGGTCATGGGACGAGGCGAGAGCAAAGAAAAATTGACAAAATGTGTACATTCCTTTCGGTCGGTTTCGATTCAACAGTGTCTTTTTAACGACAACGAATTTTGCTAGGTACAAAAGAAGTCTCGTCTTATTGGTACGGACAATTTTGCGTCGAGCCTCGTTTGAATAATACCAAAGCGAGAGCAAGATTGAAATATGAAAATTCGAGGATCGCAGTGAGGCCTCGGGAATTTTCCATCATCGATTGGATAGTAGCGATTTGGTAGAGAAAAAGAGAGGGAGGATCGTCGAAGAGAATGTGAAAAAGGTTGAAACCTTCTTTTGATCATTTTACATATATCTTCCGTTCGCATAAAACAGACGTGGAACAAGTTTTGTTGGATCTCTTCTGAAAACTTTCGTTTCGTTTACCGAAATGAGAGCGAGATGATCGTAAGCGCAGTTGAGAAGATGCACAGCTCGGCAGACAATACAGTTGTGGAAACTGCGAGAGCACGAAGCAGGCAAGAAGAGCCGGGTTGGAGAGCCAGAAGCCCGTTGTCGAAGCGAACGTTAAAAAATTGACAAGACGCGCGGGAATCTCGACGTGGAACGAGTTACATCCGGCTTTCCGCTACTTGTCGGGCTTTCACGTCCGTCAAAAAAAAAAAAAAAAAAAAAAAAAAAAAAGAAAAAAAAAAGGAAAAACAGGCAGATATTCGGGATTTGAAGCAGTGGGTCGACGGACAAAGAAGATACGCCGCGAGCTACGGCCGGATGAGCGCGGAGGCCTGGCCGCGCAGGAAAAACTGCAGGAAGAACGCCGACGAAGCGAGAGGGTGCCGCGTTCTGACGATGCCACCACCACCGACGATGCTCCTCTCTCTCTCTCTCTCTCTCTCTTTCGCCCTTTCTCTGCGCATTGTCTGATCCCAGAGCTTCGTGATGAACTGCAGCGCTCGGCACAACGGGACAAATATTTGGCGATTCTTTTTTTAAAGCCGCTGCTTTTCTGGCTGTCGGCTCTGGCTCCGGCCAGAGATTTCCGCGATTTTCGCGTCGATGAGAAATTAAAATAAGCACCAAGATGATCCAGTCCGATGATCGAGTGCGTGCGACTTACGAACGAAGGTTTCTCACATCTTTGCGCGAAAACAGAAACGAACTTTGTCCGCCGAATATTACCATAGACTGCGATCCTTGGTTATTATTATAATGTATTGGATCTTGTTCTCGTTACGTTTGACAAACGTAAACGAATTCTACAAATCATGCGTCAAACGGAAGAGATATTTATTATGGTTTATATCGAGGAACGATTAAAGGAAACCTTT
>KQ435922.1:142365-161679 GCA_001276565.1 Melipona quadrifasciata
CTGTCTCTGGGGGATTTCTATCTGAGAAGTGTCATAATTTTCCTTCTTTGAAACGAGCGCGGCGATTCAGAATATTTTTACATCGTCTACACGTGCACTTTGAAGACGCTGTGAATACGCTGAATGCGTGTTTCTCGACTTTTGTTTTTCATAACGTTGCCGAAAAAATTAAGGGAATTAAATTCTTCTTCTGCCTCGTGTTTACGAAGTGTGTGTTTTTACAATGAAAAATGTTTTTTCTTGAAAGTAATATGCGAGGTTGTACAATAATGCTTTGTGGTTCTATCTGAGTAAAGTTCTACGCGAGTTCTAAAGAATATCTATACAAGGCATTATGAAGTAACAAGATTAAAAATTAACAATATCGTTTATTCTAAATAAATCATGAGAATGTACAAACGAAATATATAAATATATAAATAAAATTAGAATAATTTTTGACTATTCTATCCCTTTTTCTAGCTATACGTGCAAGTATCCAAATATTTTTTCTTTTTTTTTTTTAAACTCCAAAGAGTTCTATGGCTTTTGAAACACACGTGCGACATCTGCGAATGTGTAGATTGGTTATTACCGTAGATGAAAGTACTTTTTGCTTTTGAAAGATTTGAAAGGTTTATTTTGTGCGGAGCGAGCGCACGGGCCCATGAATTGGTTTTCGCAGTAAAGATGAAAATTGGTTTTTGAACGATTTCAAACGTTTTACAGAGAAAAAAAAATACGTGTATTTTTATAACGACCACTCCTCTGACACGATATTCTTATAACGTGTTTTAATTTCCTTTTTTTTTTTTTATTCAAATAAATATATTACGTATGACTTTGCATCGTGTCACGACAGTTTTATAGGAAACACGAATTTTCGATACAACGCAGAATGAACAAACCATGTTACAACACATATTCCATAAAATAGAAGTACATTTCAGAACATCGGCGCGAATAGGTGCGGTACGTTACATCTCGGAGTAAAATGTTGACAAAGGAGGGTTAAACAAATCTTAATTTTAAACTTTCCATTGCTCGTCACTCTGTGTGAAGACGAGGATGAATCTTCTGAACGAGTCTCGTGCTCGATTAAAAATCGACGTCTCAGACACGCGAAACAACCGCGAGAATCTAGAAATTTCGCACGGTCATTGGCAAGTTAAACGAGCCGAGAACCCGGCGAGGATCATCGCTCGAACAGATCTGCGAGTCGACCGCGTGCTTCCGGGGAAGATACAATGCCCGAACGGAACCTGTGGGAAAATACACAGCACCGCCCTTACGTTCGTTATCATCGACGAAATAAATACGGTGGCGGACACGATATTGCGAAACCGCCATCTCCGCCAATGCGTTTTCAGCGTGCAAACTTTCTGGGCCACAACGACGCATCGGTCCGGGGAGTTGCAACCGATCGCATGCAGGTCGAGAACGATAATGACCGAGAATCAAGGTAACAGTAACGCAAGATCAAGTCCATAAACTATCCTCCGAGGCTGCCTACGAAGAGCCCGATGCACACTTTCCACGTAGCGCTCGCTCGCCCGCTCCTTCGGATAATTTATGATCGCGTTGCGCTTCGCGCGAGATTAACAGTGCACCGCTCGATCCCGTTCAACGAGGCCAGATCGGGACAGCAGACCCGGGTGTTCTGTGAACCGTCTTTCGATCTCGTTTTGCCGCTCGTTCCCTCAAAGCCTGCTGTTTCGCCGATCTTCCGCGAATCCTGACGATAAGTTCGTACCAAGAAAAAAAACATCAAAGCGGAGATGTAGTATTTGAAAATAAGAACATTGGAATACAATTTTCTGTCTAACTCTCAAGTAGACCAGCGGTCTCGTCTGACTTTAGATTAGTAGTTGTAAATTAAATCCCACTTGTAAATTAAACATAGACTCTAACTAAACGCGGGTCAAGCTAAGATTGAAAGTCAGAAGTGAGAAACTTTAGAACTGAGAAATTGCACGGTACAAAGATATTTATATTTATTATGTATGAACTTGTTACTGTCTAATCAAGTTTGGATTTTTCGTCGAACTTGACTTTAAAAGTTGTACGATAAATTTGTCTCGAAATTGGGAAAATAAAATTATGCTCCGTACAGTAAAAAATATCTACGTTGATTCTTACTAAAACTAGAAATCACATTTCGCAAATTCTTAATAAAATACAGCCCTAGTGGAAATTATTCCCGGTGTGTAGATTATTAACAATCGCGCTGTGAAGCGTATCCACCGATAATCCAAAAAATAAATAAATACCTAGTAGGTCCCGGGGTCTTCGCATAATAAACATTAAGGATCTGTCGTAAAAGTTTCATCATCCGTGGGAGTTAAGAGCAAAACCAAGAGCGGCGAAGCGTAGCCACCGTGCGCGAGAGCGGTATTGCGAAAGTATGCTTTTTATTTGGAATTCCGGCATGTCGCGTCAATCCGGCTGACAGTCGATCGTGACGCAAATACCACCGCTGCCGGAGAAGTTTCCACGGTGTAACGCACCGGTCGAAAATTGATTCGAACGACGGCTAGCTGCCGGGAAGCGGAAGCTTTCACGGTAAAAACCGCTTGGGAAGGCTCCTTTTTGCCTCCGTTAAGGAACGAACAAGACGCTGCTCCGAGCCGACAAGCGGAAACGCTTTAAAAGTTTCGGACGGCGCCAATTAAACTTCTTCGCCATTTCTGCGTGGCGAAAATTGGAAATTTATGTCGCGGCGCGGCCCGGCCCCGGCAGCGGTGGCGGCGGCGGCGGCGGTGTGTCTGCGAAATTTTGTCAATTAAAGTGTCCTTAGCGTTCGGGAAGCCGGCTGGCGCGAACCGCGGAAAAAAAGCGTTTGGAACAGGGTGGAAAAAGGGTTGGAGCGATCGAGAGAGGAGGCGAATTGTTTGTCACCGTGGCGGCGCGATTCGTCCGGCTCTTTTTCCCCTTCGCGCCTTAATGCGAAGCTTATAGCGAAATTAAGAGCGGAGATGTATGCCGCAATTACGCGGCTGTCCCCTGACGGGCTGAAATATCGCGCTGGTGGCTCCCAATCGGGGGGTTTCGCTCGATAAAATCGTTTTTCAAAATTTCGTACCCGCTCCGATTCTCTGCGCTGCACCCCGGCCAGTGGGAAGCTTCGGAATTCGGAAACTCGCTCTGGCTAGAGATGGGATCGAGCACCTCACAACTGAGTTTCGAGCAATGATCGTTGGATTCAAACTGTTTCTTCGCAGGTGTTTCCAACTAACGGGTACTCTTGATTATAGTTTCACAAGCTCTGAATGAAAATTATAGTTTCAAGTAGATTCGAATACTAGAGACGAGATTAAGTATATTCGCAAGTAGATTTGAGAACTAAAATGAAACAAATCTCGTTTCAGATATATCAAAGAAGCGAATCTTGTTTCAAGTGCAGCGTGGATTAATGAAAGAAACGATCTTTCTGATTTTCAATTAGATAATTTAACGTGTCTGATCGGGAACACCTGTATCAAAATTTGAAAATTGAAAATTCGAAGAAATTCAGAGCAATTAATATCAAAGAAAAACGGAATGATCGCGAAACAAGCTCAACGAATTGGCAAGTTTATTTAAGGAACGTCAAATATAAAATATCGTTCTGTCTAGTTTTCATGACAAATTGAAAAGTATCAAATTTATAATGTTACGAAAATATAGAGTCATTTTCAATAAAAATATCTGACTAACTCTTAACACAAAAGAACCAACTCCTTTTCCAGAAATTTTCTCGAAATACTAACGATTCGACGCGTTAAATTCGCCAATTTGGCACAAAAAAGAAAGTACTGTTTAAAAATCACGTGCTAAATCTATCACGATGGAAAGGATAAAAGTGAAATATTGAAATACTTAAATAAGCTACACGCTATTGTATTCCAAGCGAACTACCGAGAACTGATCCAGGTCGATCCAGGAAAACTGTGCAAACGTCGAACTCGACTCGGATTCGCAAGTACTCGCATCGCGCTTGATCCCATCCCTAGCGACGGTATGCGTAAATCACGAGAGAGGATCCAGGAACGATCCTCCCTGCTATCTTCGTCTCTGTTTCGCGCGTGTGTGCGTCTCTGCGTACGGCCGATGCAACGCATTCACGCACGTTAATAGGTTTGCAACGGGAGCGCGCGCACGCGTCGTCCCTAAACGTAATACAGATTTTATCTACCCCCCCCTATCTGGATGTGTAGGTTGCCGGTGGTTGTCTGCAGTCGCCGGTTGAAGGGTACGGGCCAGACGGTTTCACCCAAAAGCGTCGCTGCTCTCGCGGACGATTTCGAAATCCGGCGAGATCATTGCTCGATCGAGCGTTACTCGTTAAGGGAATCGAGGCTGCATCGGCGATCCTATCTGCGAGAGTAACGCGTTCCGGGGGGAACGCTGCGCGATAATGCATCGTCCTGCACCCTCCTCTCTATCTGATTTATAAATTGCAAAAGCGATCGCAGAATCGTGTGGCCGAGCGCGCGAACGGTTTTGTTTTTCGCTAATTGAACGGCGAAATAACGAAACGAGGCGGGGAAAGATACGCGGCAACCGAAGTCGGGGTTGGGTCGCGGCGCCGAGTGAAATATTTAGGAGTCTCGTGCGAAGCGTCGACGATGATTACCGGCGGTTTATGTGGCGCCACCGGGCTCGTCGAGTTTCCGCTAATGTACGAAATACGCCAAGTGCTCGCAACCACCCCAACGCCGCGCGACGACGGAGAACGGCCTTTAAACGGCACGCGTGATTTTAATTTCTCCCCTTTGGTTTCAAAAAGCCTCGCGCCGCCGTATAAACACGTTCTCGGCAGTGAGCGTGTCACTCCCTGGCACGTTCCGGCGTTACGCGTACGCGACGCTGAGAAAAAAAAAGGAGGAAAACCCGAGGCAATAAAGTTACTCGTGCGGCAGACTCGATGATAACGGTGTCGTTCGATTACGCGCGTCGCTCAACGTCGTAAAAGTCGTCCTTCTCGTCGCGAAGATTACCGCCGGGATCTCGCGAACTAATCTCCCGGCCCCATAAATACGGGACGAAGCGCCCATGGGAGTAACCGTCGTCGATCATAGACGATCACGAAACCGGGGGGGGCCAACCGGGGGAAATTAACACGCTTCTTGTGTGTCGAAGGATGTCGACTACCGGCCCGGAGATGATCGTTCGTCGGCCCGCAGAATTTGCACAAAACTGCCGGATCCCGTTTATCCACGGCCTAATTGCACGGAACGTCAGCTTAATTGCTCGCGCGAACGTTCTTGATAAACGCTCTTGATAAACTCTTTTTCTGCCGGCAATTTCCCTCCGACCGTCAACTTATCGTAAAACGCGACTCCGGACGAAGAAATTAAAGATGATATCTCCATAATATCGGCATATAATTTTCTGAAAAGAAAAAAAAAAAGGAAAGGAGGAAAGAAAAAACGTCGTCGCTGTTGGACCGATTAATTCTCGCTGGTAGAACGCGATACTCTTGACGCGGTAAAATTTATCGCGGCGTGACGAAAGAGCGGAAGAGTGGACGAAGAAGTTTTTCCAACGAGCGCCATTACCAACGTAGCCGAAGGAGGATTCATGGTTGATCGGGGATGATTAAAACAAGCTTCGTTAATTAAAAGATCCTTGCCGGGGGGAGCGGGACCGCCTTTGCGATTACTACAAATTCGCTTAATTCGTCGCTGATGATCCTGTTAGCTGGAAATTTTCATTACGCCGAGTCGTCGAGAGGAGCCGCCCGGTGAAAATGGAAATTACACGTGGGCGCAATTAAACGCGGAAACGCGTTCTTTGTCCTGCTGAGAAACTGCCGATTAACGAGCGTCTCTGTCCCCTTTTTTTCCAAACTCTTTTAATGTCGCTTCGCGGCAACGATTATGCGCGCGTATTTCAAACTTGCGATCGTTGTTGTCGATAATTACGACCGTGTAAACATCTATTTCTGTGCGATTAGAAATTACGGACTTTTGGACCTGTACTAAAATACACGTGACACGTGAAACGTCTACTTAATGAACGTGTATACACGTGGCACGTGAACTGTGTATCAATCTTCCATAATGTCTGATCTCGTGTAACTTGATAGTTTGCGTTAGACTGCACTCTGTACATTTTGCTACGTACGCTGTATTTCAACAGTGTGCCAGTATAAAAATATCAAATTATTTATTTACAGAAACTTTTAGTTGGAGCAAATAACTAATACTGAATTAATACTAAAACCTTTTCTGTTGTAAATAAATGAGATTACAAGTGTTAATATAGTCGAGACACTAACACTGATTTACATCAACTACTTATTTACAATCAAAATCAATATTTCTTTGTTTCTCGCAATTATCGAATTGAGATGAAATTTCACATTCGACGATTACATCACAGATATGTATTTTACTACGTAATTTAGTACGTAAAACACACAGACTGATATTCGAATTCTTTCACCGTACGTGAGATAGGGACACCTCGTACAATTGCACACAATCAGGACATTGTCCGAGAATTAATTCACATTTATAAAACATTAAAAAAAAAAAAGATCGCGTTTTTTTCAAAATAATGACCGACATTATTATTTTCACCGAAATTTGATTTATGCTCGTATATGGTTCCCCCGTCAAGTTAAAATTTATAACGTAATGTGCGGACGAAACATGTCGCAGGCACACGTGTGTGCGAGTCTTTTGCAACCAAACTGGCAAACGGAGAACGTATTGCAGGCTGCCAAATGTAACTGAAAAATATCCGGAGCACAAATGAATCACACGTACAAATCGTTGCAAGTGAAACACCACGATTACGCGTAATTGTTGAAAAAATTGCTACGCGAAAAGCCAATTTGAACTCGCTGCACGCTCGTGGCGCGGCATTGCGCATAAATAAACTTTAACTCTCTCGTTTGAGATTGAATTATCAATGGCGCGGGGAGACTGGCGGTGAAAATATTGGGGCCAGGGACGGGAGCACCGTTTCCTCGTGAAAACTCAATCGTAATAGCCTATAAACGCCCCCCATAAAGATCATAACGGTACATTAAACCTGAGTATCGTCGACGCCGCGCCACCGCGAAACTTTCGCGCGCTCTAATCTCTCCCCGCAGAGCTACGTCCCGCCGTCTCTCCCTTTCGTCTTCTTCGTTCTTGTTTAGAGACGTCTGAAGGAAATTTAAGGCCGTGCTTCGGTGCCGGGGCCGGCCGTACATATCGGAAGCACGCTCGAGCTGTATCACTGAAAATTTATGGGCCGATTGCGCTGTCTGTTCGTTCTATGCGCTCGTCGGTCAGCCTCTCTGCACAGTCTTTCCCTGATATCGTGCGCGTGCTTCCTATTTTCTGCAATAACGTACTGCTGCCGGACGCAAGAACGCCGATCATTTTTGAGTAAAATGCTGCGTATTTCATACAAGGCCCCCCCTTCTAACCTCATTATTACACATACGAAAGTTTCAACAAATTTTACAGACCTCTCTTTTTTAAGTATTTTTTTTTCTTTTTTAAGCATTTATTCTTGCGTCGTCACGAGTGAAATATAAGAGAGGAAAAGAAAGTGGCACAACTCCATTTAAAGAAACAACCCTGAGTTTTAAATTTCGACTCGTAATTTAAACGTTTGTCAAAGCGTGAGGAAATTGGTGAGATAAAAAGAAAATACAGTAATACGTAGTGTTGCATGATGCGAAGAAGAAAATTGGTAACGTCAAAGATCAAAAAGAAAGTCGATTTCCTCTGCGAAGAAAGGATCGAGGCATCATTTGCGCCAAAGTATTCTCCTTGCAAAGCGGCGATTCACGTCATTCTCGGCGATTTTTCTCTATTTTGACCGCGATTTTTATCGAACGTAATTTCACAACGGACAACAGCCCTTCGAAATGAAAATTATAAATGGGCAGAGATAAAGCGGCGCACGGTGCACGCTTTAATCGCGCAATAATTGGGATTTAAAGTGAGCAGGAGCACGCGAGTCGAGTCTTGTGAAAGACCACCCGGCAGTGGGCTCGCTCGACGTGCAACACGGCTTGGCTTTCAAAGGGTGGAACAAAAGGTTCGAGTCAAAGGTGACTTTGAAAAGGAACCGGCCGACTAATTGCGATTCGTAGGCTTTACGGAGTCGGGCGAATTGGTTTCACCGGGCAGAGCGCCGTGGAATTTCTGAACGGGCAATAATCGACGCAGGTATACGCGCTCGGACTGGAACAGGCCGTTAAGTCTACACTGCCGAGGTATGACGACCCGCAGCGGCGAGGATAAAGCACGAACCTTAACCCTACGCGTGCGGAGCACCGTGTATCGCAACGATACATCTCCTCGTTCCTCGATCTTGTTACGCGACCCTTCTCGCTCGTAGCTATCAATTCCGAAAATCAGCGATTTTCCATCTTGGATGTAATTATTGTTGTCGTAACGAGATATTGGAAAATTTCGTCCTTTTGTCGAAAAACATTTCATCCATGAATTTATCAAATTTTTCAAAATGCCAAGATTCATCGTACACACACTTTTGTAGTACATTCCACTTAAAAGTCAAGAAAAGCGTACTACAAATATATATTTTTCAGTCATTTACAAACAGAATTGGCATTTACGGTGGTTGCAAGTTTCTTTACACAAACTTTATATCCTACAGATATACAACTTTTGAAATTGATGCATCCTTACAGTTAGTAATTTCGTGAATAATTTAAAATTGGCCAATTTCCTTGCTCTTCCCGAAAGACTTAATGTACAATACTTTGACACTCGTCTCGTTTTCTTCTTCAACGACGATGATTCGCGATGATAAAAGATTACTAAAACGGAAAATACGTAACGTGTAACGGTGTGTTCAGACGGAACGATGCCCCTTCGTTTCTCATCTCGGCCAAACTCATTTGTCATTTGTTACATTAATATTCGTTTAGCGTAATAAACGGTGCAAGCACGGGCACGAATTTGATCGAATTGAATGGGGAATGAACGAGCGTAAATGTGATTTAGATCACGTCGTTATCTAAATTACGTTGAATCAGAAATTATAAATTTCCTACAATTTCGCTTTCATGAATTGGTAGTCTCGAACGCCGACGACTAATTTACGCGTTTCGGAGAAGATAAATAACTTACGAAGACCTTGTTCGGTGCCACATGAACCAGTTCCTCTTTTACTACGTATCTGAAGAAAACTTGTCCCTTTATACGGCAGAATGGCGATGATACAAGTCTGCGACTTGTATTCAGGAAGCTACGATTCATCGTTGGATTGTCAACGACGGTGGACATTGATTTTACAAAAACAGTCACAGGTGTGTCTACGTAACTCTCCAAGTTGAATTATCTATAAATTTTTGTATCGTTAGATAACTCTTGACATACTGTGTTACAAGTACAGAGACAACAAAATTACGTAACAACAATAATAATTTAACATATTACGTTTGAAGTGACATTATACACGTAGGTATGATACTCTTTATAATCTAATAAAATATTTAGCGTGAAAACTTTATTTGTTTAATCATCTTCGTGAAGATGTAAAATTGTAATCTACTTGCAAGTACCGACAGTTGTAGTACTCACATTCAAATGATGGAGAAACTCTCATACTTTCAAGCATGGTCGAGGTGGGTTAAACCGTACCTTTCAACGTCGGAATGGGTTGAAGATCCATCAAAAATACCCAAGTTCGGAGCAAAACTCGAAAGCGTGGATTTGCAAACGGGAATGGTATCGTGCGAGTGACGTTTGTAGAGGCCGTAAGAGCCTTCTGCACGACGACGGAATCTTTGTGAAACTCAATTTTCTGACTAGCGCGAGATAAGGGCTGGTCTCTTCCGCCAGCACCACGGCCGGGAACGCCGACGGCCGCCTGCCACCCTCGTCACTTTGATATCGATGAGGGTAATTTACGCGAACATTGTTGGCAAAGAAGATTGATGCGTCGAGTGCGTGCGAGGGTACCTACAGGGCCCCACGGCCGTTTTTCTTCCTCCCTTCCCCTCTCCTCCTCCCGTCCCTTCTTCTTCCATCCCTCGTTTCTCCGTCTTTCCCTCTTTTCTCATATTGTCTCCCTCTCTGTTCGATCTGTTCGCGTATTCGCCGTCTATTCTTCAGGGGCGAGCTACACGATGAATTGCGTTTCGACACTCGACCAGCTCGTACGATTGTCCTCTGAGACTGCCCCGTCATTCGATCATATTATCACGCGCGCGAAACTGGCGCCTGGCTCCCACTTTTGACTTCGTTGTACTCTCTGTGTAATTTCGTCGTTCGTTTTTTCCAACGACCAGCAGACAGCTTATTTGTGGAAATTCAACGTGTGTCGATTCGCACTACGCCGGAAAAATCAATCTTTGATCGATCGAACGCTGGGTCCATTCGCGTTACGGTACCTTGTCTGTGCCTTTTCACATCGTTTAAATTATTTTTAACTTCAACGTCATTCGCTACTTCTATTCTATTTGCTGTTTTATCAACAGCTTCTAGATCTAGAAATTTTTATGATTCCTCGGATCGTCATTGTGTTTTAGGGCTACGAGACACTGACAACGTTGCAACTCGCTTGTTCAAGGCGAGCCTCGAGTTTTCCCTTCTCCTTTTATTACAAGATGTAAATACCTTTTCCGGGATTTTATTTCGTGTACGTTTAAACTTTTTAAAGGGATTACTCTGATACTCTATTCGTTAATTAATTCGTCAACAGATTTAACCACTCACGCGACAAATACAAAGTAGCAGTAAATAATAGGATGTCAAGTAATATTTTTGACAATAAAATGACAAGTAATATTCAAATTGTTAATATGTACGTATGTAATAATAGTTAATAAACTGTAATTAAATTTCGTTCGATTTACACTTTGACTTTCATCAAAAAAATATAAATACCTCTTCCGGGATATTTTGTGTACATTTAAATTTTTTAAAGGTACAAATAGATTACTCTGATACTCTATTAATTAATTCGTCGATAGATTTAACCACTCACGCAACAAATACAAAGTAGTGAATAACAGGATGTCAAGTAACAAGATGATACGCAATATTCAAATTATTGACATGTACGTATGTAATAATAGTTAACAAACTGCAATTAAATTTCGTTGGATTTGCACTTTGACTTTCATTAAAGACATACAAACACGCAATGTTGGAAATTTTGAGCGTTCTCGATTCTCAACGGCCGGGTGATCTTTCGGCTTTTCCGAAATATATTTACAGAAGGAATTCTGTTCGATCATGATCGAATTTACAGATGCAACGGGCTGTAATTCCTGCAACATTTGCCAGGCTTCCTGAATCGACAAGTTCCCGGAAATGGACGTTTCATTGGGTGATGTTCGCGCGGGCCACGTACACCCGCGTGAAAATGGCGAAAACATCGAGCGACGACGCCTCCGACGAAGCATCATTCGCTTCGTGGAAGCGTTCCTTGCCCAAGGAATTTCGTCTACGTCAGCGCTTCGTATTAAAGAACATGATAAATGAAGGTTCGATGAATTATTAACGAGCGACAAATTGATCGTTCCTCGTGCAAGATTCCTTCTCTTCTTCAACGCCGAGATCTTACTACGAGGATTTACAGCGAGGAGCACAACCGAACCATTATCCTCCGGTTTTGTATTGTATTATCGTCGTTAATACTACAGAAACATTTTGTGCGGGTAATTAAAACCAATATATTACATCGTGGCTGATTGAAATACTCATTGATTGAAATACTCATTGATTCAATTTCGTAATCATTCTTAAGATGACATCAATGCATATTTTTGAGCATTTGTAAAAATCTTACGTTTTCCATTCAGATTGAATTCAGATTCACAAGTTCGTGTGACCCACATTGGTGCAAGAAAAACTATTACTTCTTGTTAATAAATTACACGCAAATAACTTAATTCTTCATCGAAAAAGTTCATTTACATTTATTCGTATACGTTGGAACAAACTTACTCTCCGTCCTTTGCCCTTTTCGCTTCCATTAACCAAAGAAAAAAGTGGCCAACCCTAACCCTTCAATTATGCTGTAACCAGGGAAAACAGGTTGGTACAATCTCCTTAACGATCTCGTCGAAAAATTTTTAATGAAATTCCTGCGACGCTCCGCGCGCTGGAACGTAAAAATATTTGCTCGCGCAAGGGACCATTTATTATCCCTTCGGTGTTCCATCGTCGCATTGAGGTCCACGTCGATCGAGAGGATTCTAAGCTTCGAGCAGGTTCACGCGCAAGATAAATCGCGGATATCGCGGTGAATCACAGCGACGACGAGCCAGCGCCTTCCATCGTCGGTGTTGGTCGTTTTCGTTGTTGATCGTTCGCAGCGAAGACGGAACAGACGCTGGTGAGCGAGTTCCGGACGTAAACCATCGCGTTTGTATGTATAATGAACGGGGGGAGGGGAACGAACGACCGTGGAGTTCCCCCCGTCGCGAGATCGTGACAGGCCTTATCTACGATCGTGATTGCGTCGAATGAGCTATATAGGGACGCGCACTTAATACACCCTCGTGCACGCTGCGTACAATGCACCCTTGCTCGTGCACGATCCTCAGATACCGGATTATCAGATGCGCGCCGCGACTTGAAAATTTCCGAAATATCCGGCCGATATCCCCGCGCCAGGCACCATTAAAATACTTGGCGATCTTTCGCGAATATCGTTAGCTCCGGCGATGGAATCGACGTTCGATATAATCCGTTCCGACGAGTATTAAAGCTACCAACATTTGGGGAAAGTCTGGAATTACGAACGATAGACTTGGCTACGTAAGATTCGATCGTTACCGGCAGATATACAACATATTAGCCGTACGAAATATTCATTTTTTGATAAAGCGTTATTGGATAATAATTTTCAATTTAATTGAATTTCATCGACAGACTTAAATATTCCTTAGAATTTCGCACGTAACAGAAATTACTACAAAATTATCTACAGTCTACGACCCAACGATGTTACTCAAGGATTACATAGGACGTATAGAATTATACCAGCAATTTTCATATCAGTTTCCACGGGCCGTAACTGGTTTCGTATCAGTTTCCACGGACTATAACTGGTTTCGTATCAGTTACCTAAGAAAAGGGTGATCCTGCGAGAGAAAATCGAAAATGTATAACGATATTTTTTCAGGTGATGTTACTTGGATGTCTGAATTAAACTGCGATCATTGACAGAAGGTAATTCCGTTGCAACAATCGACAGATTCGAAGATTGTTCTACGATACATGAATCAAAAGTCGAGTAAAATTTTTTATACCAAAGCAACTTTCAACGAAACGTAATGAAAGTCTGTTTTCTTGAGAGCAGTCTCAAACGAAAAAAATTTTGTTCCACTTATTTTTCACGTGGCACGAGAGATGCGGATGTATTTTTAATGTCGTTCAATTCGACTAAATTGCCTGATTATGAAGGTAGGCTTGATCGAGTTTGCAAAGGACAAAGTGACAGATTTCGTCAAAAATTGCCATAAATACACTCCCTTGAAAGTGTTCGAATCCCTCTAACTCGAGGCTTTACAATTTGTTCGAACTCACCTGCAATGTGCCAATCGCGCTGGTTCGAGGAGCACCGAAACTGCGATCTCCGAGACTCCGGAACACTTTTATCGCGAAATCAAAGGAGAAAGAAGTTTATCAATGGCCGTTGGAGTTTCGTAGAATCGAAGAAATTCTTCGAACGAACAGCGGACCGCCATCGGGCAGAAATTTAATCTCGAAAATCAAGCGCGAAATTCACCCGAGGAGTTTTACAACAAAACGATCGCGGCGCTCCTCTCGCTGTGTCCGGGGAGAAACTTGGAAACTTGCGGAACATCGAATCCTGCTACGAGCCGCGTTAATATTAATAGCGTCGTTTTTCTGGCGTGTCTTGCGGGGAACGAAGTTGGCGTTTCGACTCGTTACAAGATGCATAGAAATATGAAAGTTTAACCGGTCGACAAAGGAACCGGGCGACGCGCACGGAGAAGTCCGTGGCCGCGATTTTCGCGAAGGAGAGGAAAACGCGAACGTAAACGCGCGCTGATTTACGACACGGGGAAATATTCGCCACCCCGAGTGATACTGCTCACGGATGACCCGATAAAAGAAAGAAAGAGGAAAAATTGAAATTGATAATGGAAGAGTGAAAATGAAAGACTCTTCAGCGAACAAATATATGTAAATTATTCGGTTCGTTCGCGTTTCTCTAAACGTCCATTTTTGTAGTACAAATTTCAACGAAGGAGTTAAGTTTATTTACTTAATTTGTCTATTGAATATATTGTAAATTATTATTATAAGATTTTTCAGAAAACTTTAAGATTAACATTCGGACGTCATGACAGAATATTGCTCTAATTTTTATAAGATTTTTCAAAAAACTTTAAGATTAACATTCGGACGTCATGACAGAATATTGCTCTATAACGTAATTGTTTATAACTGAAATCGTAAAAAATTCCAACAATGGGAAAGTTGCGTCAAATAAGCTGTTTAAAAAATAGTAAATAATAAAAATAATATAAAATATTAAAAAATCGGATTAAATAACAACGTTGTTGCAAACAAATATGTAGAGTTATATAAACAACAATCTCGAAGACCGTGACGTCACCGAATATTAACAAAAATCGCTGCAATTGTCTCAAACACATCCGTCTTATTTTATCAATTACTCTTCGTTCGTCGTTCTACAAAGTGATTCTCGATTCGACTTAACCACAAATCAAATTCAAATAAAGTTAAGAGTAACCTTGTTAACTTTAAGAGTGTTGTCATCTCTCCCCGTGGTTCTGCGAAACGACAAAAATCAAAGACGAGAGAGCTGCGAGTCGCCGAATGAAAATTAAAGATATCGATCAAAATTGTCCGCGTCGGGGGTCGCAGAAAGAAATGACTGTCGGGGGGTTTGCGACGAAGAGGTTTTCATCCTCCTCCGCTCGGTTCCGGCTGCGTAGACACCCCAATCGAGTTCATCTAACCTGATCCACCGCCGGAATACTCCTTTACCTTCTCCCTTTCTCTCCTATCTCTTTCGTCCCCCGTCTTGGGGCCACGAACCCTCGCGGCGTCCGTCCCGTCGCGAACGCGCAACCACCCTCGTGTATCGTCGGCCACATCGAATTCACCAGCAGCTTGCCCAGCCAGCGAAACGAGCTTCGACACGGTAGAACAGAGCTCGGCAGCTGTCTACCATGCTCGCGGTGCACCATGCTGGCCTTGATGGATGCTTTCGTGCTTCTCCTCTCCACTGCCGAGTAACACGTGCTTGTGCGGGGTGGACCCCTCACCACTGACCCGTGTAAGCAACATCTTTTCCGATTTTTAACTCGATCGTCTTTTCTAGACGTCTCCCACCTCGTGGATGTTAAAATGTATGGATGTAATTGTTGGTCATCCATCTTCAATCGGTCTTGTACATATACATACTTGTGCTTCTTCATTTTTTGGATTTTTCATGAAATCTTCTGGTGTAAACACACAAACGTGTCGAACGAATCCCCGCGTGCTAAACACACAGCATCTACAGAAGTTGGACAAAATAAGGGGAACGTTGCTTGTAAGTAGACCACGAATCTGTGTTATATATATGGAAAAGTCCATAATTACACGTTCCATTGCACTCTAGATATTTTACGTATCAAAATTTTATAATTATACAATACTTTGGATATTCCATACATGTGTATATTTAAGTTTTCTATAAATACACGTATTGCGTATACATTGTGAAGGGTTTCGGTGCTTGTAGGTTCGGGATGCATGATGGAAGGACGAATGGAATTTGAGGTAGTTGGGAGAGAGAGAGAAAGTTGGTTGATGCTTATAGGATGCGTTTCGTCTCGGAGTCACTGCCTAGACTCATCCAGTGGGGCTGATGGCAGCGACTCCTTACCCCAGACGCTTGCGTTGTTGCAACTACCCGCTAAGGCTGGCCCCCGACCACCCCCTCCCCTAGCGGTGTTGCCGCACTTTGCTTTGTTTAAACGTCGAAGATCGGCAGGACCTCGACGCTAGCCGCGCAGCCACTTGCGGCTTGTGCTAGTCGAGGAATCCTAGGCCGTTACACATTGTATCAAAGTTGTACATAATTGTAAGTTATCTTTCGTTATCGTCAACACGGTTCATTCCGAGAAAATAGAATCAGATAATTGTAAGTTATCTTTGTCAACACAGTCGCTAAATCTTGTGACAAATTACGTACGGTCCATTCTGGGAAAATAGAATCAGATAATCTCCTCCAGCTTCTCTAAAAGCATTTGAGCAATGTCTATACGAAGAACAGTACAATATTTCCTCAAACATTACTCAGAATTCGTACGATTTCATTCCCAGAAAAATTCAGTCTGCATTAGCACCTGATATTAACAAAGAATTTCCATTATATTGTACATTCGTGTAACGATTATTACAGTAATGATACACCAAATTTGTAATAACAATTACACAGATATTTTCAACTCACTAATGCATATTTCACACAAATTTCCTTCAGCACACGTTGAAAATCAGCCTCTAGTTTCTCCCACGTAGAAACTTCTGTTCCATATCTTACCGTACTCTCTTTTTCTCTCCTCTCTTCCGGCCAGTTTTTCGAGCCCTTTTTCGAGCTCCCTCCCCCTCTCGTTCGTAGGCTCCGCAACGATGACGGTGTCCCTTCTTCCACTTGTTTCTTTGATAAAGAGTCGCACGGTTGAGTCGCGGCGTGGGGAAGCTGCCACGAGTCTCATAGGCGAAACCAACTTCTCGATATTTTCTTTTCTCCTTCATCTCGATGACATTGTTCGAGGGATTCGAATCGAGTCGCCCGTAATAGGGCTTCGGGGGCAATGACGGCCGAGGGCCGAGCAAGACCGAGCAAAATATCGTATACCGCGGGGCTCCTCCGTGGCGTTGCTCGGGGAATGGATCGATCGTATCCTACGATGCGATGACAGAGATGCATCGGCCGTGTAATATGAATTATTAATGGAACGAAACTTCTTCCATCCGAGAAGACATCGATTAAAGTACGGAGAACAAAGAGCAAGTGGACAGATTAGCGGGACGAGCAATTTCTTAATATCGCGCTAGACCAGTTACAGGCCGCGTTCACACTGCGTACGCGAACACGTCTTTCGCCCCTTTAAAACAGATAGTCGGCTAATCTTACGATATCGTTTATCTGTAGATAGTGAATAAAATAAAATGTGATACAGTGACATGTAAGACTCTCTGAAATTAATCCCATTGCCGATTCCATTCGTTCGACGGAACATTTTAATCGTTACGGTATTATTATTATGACATTGTAACTAAGTTGTTCCACGGACTGAAGAGTCTGATAAGAAAAATATGTTTGTACGATACGAGTCACAGGAAAGAGGATTTATTAAAAATCGACTGAGGATGAATTCGACGTGCAACGGTTGTCTCGTCTCGAAATTCACTGTTGCTGCCCTCACGACACCGCTGCATTGCCCACTTAAAAAATGATAAGTAGTAAGTGTTGTTTGGAATTTTAATATCTCAGTTAACGACGCGTGTGCGTGTGTGAGCCGTTTTTTTACAAACGCCCCGGAAACTAAGACGGGACGACGATTGTATTCTGATGATTTCTGACCTAAATCGCACAATTTTTCACAATTCGGCGTAAACGTAGCATTAGCTCGAGCAGAACGAATCGTTCTCGAGAGGGATCATCCCCAATGTTACACAGGGCACGACGATAGCGCCGAAGTGGTTGAAATTCATGGCGAGGACAGGCCGAAAGCTGGCACATCGACATCTACATACATTACAATTTTATAAGAGTCTACGCTGGATTTGCATCGGCTCGATCGCGCGATCCTCGGGCGCGAGCCTCGAGTTCCAGGCGCGGATACTCGGAGGCGGAGGGTTGCCGAACGCACCGAACGAACCGTTTAATTATTTTTATGTAAATAGGAAATGGCGCCGGCTCGGGGATTACTCTTGCAATTCCGTGGGATGAACGATTCGTGGGGCACGCGTAATGTTGCGAGCCACGAGGGTCGCCTCGTGGGGCTGTTTACCCCTCGGTTGGCCGCGCGTCGATCGCACAGAAACAGATGGCAACGCGTTTCCCAACGAGAGACTTTTGTCCGGTAAACGCTTCTTTCCTCGCGGCCGAAGGGACGTGCTCTCACTGCCCCCGGGGAATAATGATAAAGCTTGCTCCGGCAGATACAGAATACGAATTTCAAAATGTGAATTTACAATTTCGAGAGCAACCGAGCAACGGAGGAAAGAAGCTGGTCTTGGAGAATTTACATCAGCTTTAACTGCTACGGAAATATCCAAGACACTTTCTCATTTCAATATGTCAACATATTTGATTATTTGATACGTTATTAATATATTTTACCCGAGTAAAATCACGAATGATTTTGTCCTTTGTAATTAGCGGCAGCTACGTGTGTATAATAAAAATAATAAAATACTGTTAAACGCGATTAATAAAACACTCTTGAAACCGTTTAAAATTAATGACGTGAATGATGCTTGACGTTGACGGTTTAAATTGTGGTATTTAAAAGGTGTTACGTAATGTGTTAAATTAGGTAGAGTCGACAAGCTGTCCATCGTCAAATTTCTTCATAAATTGGATTAAGACAGTTGTCTGATTTTTTCATAAGTCGACTGATAGTTGTGACGGAAAGGCTTCCAAACTTAAGGCAAAGTGATTGAAATTTAGTTTGACAGAATCCTCGGTAAACTAAACGCTGTTGACTCGTCACAACCTGATACACGCACATATATTTCGAATAAGCTGAATAAGCTGAAACTGGATGAATTTCTCGTCTCGTGTTCGTGCACGGACTGAAAATAGAACGCGAGTTTCGTTTACAGCTGGTTTTACGACGCTTCCTCGTCCGTCATCGATCGATGTCGCTTTTATTTATCCGGAAGCTCGTTTCTAAACCGGTCGAGTTAATGCGGTTTTTCAGCCGTCCCGCCCATTCCAGGCCGATTTGCATAATGGTTTTCTTATCGCGCGTATAATAGAATGGGAACTTTTTGCGAGAAACTACGAGAAACGCGAGGTTAAGATGAGCTGTTAAGCGGCTGGAATGCAAATATCGAACGAGATCACGACGGGGGGTTCGGTAGCTAGTAAAATAACGGCATCCGCCGATTAATTATCGGTTCACGTGCTGTTTAAACAAAATACGCCTCTGTTCGGCGAGGGATTACGAGTCGCAACTTTTTCGACGATCTATGGGAAATCCGATACCGGAGGGCGTCCTCGTCGAGAACCAGCGGGGTGCGTTTCGTTTATTGCGAGTTTCGGTACCCACGAAATCCCGCCGCTCTGCCTACGATGACTAACGCCTCTGGTTTATGTTTGCCTCCGCGACACCCGCCTGTTTGCTTTATGACAATAAACGCGGCC
>KQ435922.1:161690-181805 GCA_001276565.1 Melipona quadrifasciata
CTTTCGAAGGATCGGCGATGCCACTCGATAGGCGAGCGGTGTCAATCAGAATCTCCGTGATTTATCAAAAAGCGTCGATTTAACGCTTCAAGTTCGACAAATTTGTGTTTTGTCAAGAAGATGGATCACGCGAATGATCGTCAAATTCGAAAATTGAACAGAAAACGAACATTTTCGTGAAAAAGAACATTCTAAAGCTTAATCAGTAAACAATTAGTCTGTGCCAAGACTCGTTCCTTCTTCTCTTTGAATTTCTAATTGCCTTGATTAACCGAAACGAGGAACTGCAGATTCTCATTTCAAGCTTCCCGATGTATAATTCCCCTTAACGACTGTTTTAAGCGTACGGCGAATGTCCAACGTTTCCACGCCCATGATCGTTTATTTCGCCAAACGCGGACGGTGAATTCCGTAGGAGAAGAAGAGGAGAGGAAAGAAACAACGAAATTCTCCGTGAATACTAATTGACACGTGGGAGAGAGGAAATAACGGCGGTGGGCGTCGGATGAGATAACGACGGGTGTTTCGAGGGCCCGACGCCAACGTGACGTCGCTTTTGGGCCTAGCATTCCGACACGCGACAGTTCCTTTCGTTTATCTTTCCTTGCACGTTATGCTTGATTTAATCCTAGCAATACCTTCTGTCTTTCTGTTTTCAGACTGTAGTAATAAAATTTCAAAATTTGACAGCACACGTGATACAAGTTTCCCAGTATTTTCCTGAGTCTGTGACATATATAACAATTACATAAAATACGACGATTGATAGACCAGATCTTAATCAGCGTCATCGGTTATTCGAAGTAAAGAATACACTTCTAAACTCGAAACATTCGCTCTGTTTCTTCCATCTTTATTTCCCTGTTATCTAGTATTTTCCAAGCTCGATGAGAGATCTTCTGCGGGCCGCTCGCCGGCATTCGAAAAGATTGGGAAAACCGATCTGCGATAAACGTGAAAACGTCACCGTGAACGCTGGCCGGGACGAGTGGAAAGCGACTCGGTCTGTTTTTCGGGCAAGCATCGCGAGACTTTGGAGCGCGACGCAAGCTTTCCTATCGGCAGTTGACAGAAGATAAACAGCTCAGCCTGCACTCGTACGCTCGACGCCGGTCAGTCGCTTACCCCGGATACTTTTCCCCTGCTTTTATTATCTATTTACACCACGTGCATCGTGACCGATACCGTCCGTATCGTCGACGCACATCAACAGAGATTTCTCCGTGGTCGGTTAACCTCGATAACCAAAGTCTCGTAAAGTTCCCTCGATCAATCGAGCAACTTTTTTTTTTGTAATGTTTCTGTAATTTTGTTTCGACTGAGTAAAAAATAAAAATTGAAACAATAACTTGTGTCGCGCAGCTTGTTTCTGTTCCTTCAAATCGATGCGTGTCTAGTGACGTTTGCTCTAAAGTTTGATTTTTCGTTTAAAGTACCACGCCATCGAATTTTCTCTTACTAATTTATAATTGAGTTTCTGTCGCAGGATATATGAAACTTCATCTTGCAATCATTTTCTCCACGAACTTAAATTTGAAAGCAGTTTACCTTTCAAACTACTTTTTCACTCGCGAGTTATTTCGAAGAAATTTGTAAACGAAGAAGTTAGAACAGCTCCGTTCTAATAACGTTGAAAAGCTCTAAAATTGAGAATCCTTACGAATTTGGAATATTGAAACCAAACAGTCGCTGAGAGAGAACATATATTGGACGATGCTGTCGAGGACTTGAGTTTCAAGTTCGTTTAAAGTTACACAGTCTCCTTTTCACGCTCGCGCTCAATTACAAAATCCCTCCCGTCGATCGCTCTTGGTTCTTTTATGTTAACAGAGAGCGTCGCAGTCCTTTTCCTAACCGTTTGAACTCTAAAAGCAAATCGGCAGAGTGAGGGGAAGATGGGAACCTCGGAGGGTGCCACGAGTCCCGAGCCCTCATCGATTACCCGAAGGTTCGGACAAGGCTGACAGGGTTTGCGACGCGTCAATCGCTGTTGGCTCGGTACGAAAATTAGTTAAACTTAGAAAAATGCCGCGACAACGTGAGCGTGTTTCGTTGTAACAGCCGCGTCTAACATGGAAATTGCTTTGATTAAACTTGTGATACTTTGAAGAAACATACGACCGAATCATCTGCTTCCTTTTTTCTTGCGTCGACACTTTATTCGATCAAACCTGTCAATTGTGAGATTCATTTCACCGTGCCCCGCAGTATATTTAAATCTTTCTCTCATACTTCCAATTATCCGCGCTATGTAGGACGCACGAAACGCGTCTTGTTCAACTCGCCGCTGTACACGACCTCCTGCGGCTTCGATTAACCCTCGTAATCGCGAATCACGTCCAACCACCGTTATAACTGTCCCCTTTGCCACATCCTCGACCACGTAACACATTGTCGAATCGATGACTCGTGTCATCGTGAATAATAGCTACACAACGATCCTCTCTCTCTCTCTCTCTCTCCGGGGCAAAAATTACGCGTTGTCTGTTAATTAAAGCCTCCGAAGGAAGAGCCGAGCAAATGAAGAGCTGACATCGAGTGAACGCGCCTTTCGCGAGACAACGAGGACGATTATGCGGCTCCGTGGCATCATTATATGCCCGAAAGGTGGCGCGTCCGAGTTATTTTAAAATCTGACGAGAGAGCGTGCAACGACTGCGCGATAACTGTTTATTGACGAACGTCCCCAATGTTCGCCGAGGGCTATCGATCTTCACTGTATAATTAGATCGGTTTAACCAGGACATCTAAATACGAGATGGAATCCACGTTTCACCTCGAGCAGAGAAGCGTTTTTTGCGGACGAGTGTCGCGTTTCCAGCAGTCGAATTTCGAGAGAAAAGTGTCCGCGCGTTTACGACTGCACGAGGGTACCGGGAAAGGAACCGTGTTGCTGTGTACAGGCAATTAGAACACCATGCTCATCGATGTTCAGAGCGTTCAGAGAAATATCTAGCTGATAACAGTGAACGTTATTCACAGGCGAAAGAAGATATTTGCAGTTGACGCAAGCAGCAGATCTTCCTGAGATAAGTTCCTAAGATTTTCTAAGCGAGGTCTGTAACAAAATTGACCATAGTCAGCGAATAATTAAAAGATCCAGTGCAAGAGAGAGTTATGCCACAGATTTATTGAAATTTTGGGATTGTAACTTCTAACTTTAACCTTAGCTTCTCTTTGCGTCCAGTCGTTATATAGTCACAACTATTAAAAAAAAATGTACACCGCTATCAGTACTTTTCATAGAAGCCTCCATTCCTCGCAACGATCTTCAAATTTCAATATATTTCAATCTTAATTTCACAGATTAACAAGCAAGGAGGATTCATAATGTTTGAAGAGGATATATTTAACATAAAACTCGAATTTCTTCGTATTTTATTTAAATCGAGATATTTTTCAAATTCAGAGAAACATAAGCAGGTTGGAAATGACCGAAAAACGCGGGTATTCGAGTGTATCCAGAAACACCGAAATCTTTGAGAATACAGAATACTGTTGTATTATCTCAACGTTTTCGAATACCTAACCTAAACCTAACCTAAAGCTTTAGGTAGTCGTACAAGCCCTACAAATTCTTCGATTCTACAATATCGCAAGCTGTTGGCAACTTCGGACGCGAGGATACGGTACTGCTGTTTCTGCGAACACCTCGCAAGCAACTGCAATCAGTGTAATAATATATAACTATAATGCAGCATAAGTGACAGCTGTACGGGTTCGCGGCTGCTGAGTGCAGCGATCCGAGAAACCGATGTTCACTCTTGCACATTCTGAAAACGTAAACCCAGAGAGAAGAGAGAGAGAGAGAGAGTCGCTTAGCTATCGAGCGCTGAATCGCGTGATTTGGCACGCGATTTGCGATCGTTCCAGATTTCTCAGAAGAGGACCTTCGATGGGAATAATCGGTACGATAATACGTATGCTACGAGTGCAACAGACGCCTAATGGAATTCACCATCGAGACTTGAAAATTCTGACATTGGTCAGATCGATTGATTTTCCATTAGCGCTAATCGACTCGAGGCGATCTTCTAGGTTTTGAGCGTGTACCGAAATACGCGTGTGCACGTGGCACGTGAAACGCGCATTAAGCATGTGACCTGACATCGTGTAACTTGGAAACTACATTCGTGTACGCGCATACACATGTAATGTACATTTTGAATATTTCAATTTGGATATTTATTATTTATTTCATAAAGTAAAGTATGAAGAACCCCCTCCCCATTAACGTTCCATTTTAAAGTTTGAGATCCTCAAAATCTCAAAAACGCCTTTATTTGGACAAGTCTAGTGGTCATTACAAGACAGGACAACGTCTATTTTAACCATTTTTTTTTTCGACTAATGAACAGTTGCGGGAATAATTGTACGGATGAATTGCAAAATGAACGTTTTTCCCGTATTGAAATATACGTGGACGTGGATACATTATATTATTCGTGAAACAAAGATATGTAGCGATTGTAAGAAAAGTCGAATTGAGATACGGATTCGTTCATCACCCTCTCAAGATTTTTGGCTGTTAGATTTAACACTTCGCTTCGTGAAATATTTTCATCTCAAGTGAGAAGAAAGACACTGTGCGAACTATAATGTTGTTAAGGAAACCGTGTCAACTGTTTGCCCTGAGAAATATGCTCTTCGAACAGCATTCAAATATAGACCATTCGGTCGTTAGAGGTGCACAAGTCGTGAATCAGATATTAGTAGCGAAACGCTATTCGGAAACACTGTACTTACATTTGTACCGTGCGCATTGACACCAGGAGATTCGTCCTATAAATAGAGTATTTCAGTGAAATATTTCCACACGCGTGGACCACAATGGCATTCAAGAAAACGCGTTCGGATAACAGCCATGTTCGAGCAGCGATACATCCGGATAATAGGAGTCCGAATAATAGAACCGCTTAAATTGCACAGTGCCTACAAGCTGTAGGAATATTCGATCGACACACCCCAATGGAATAATCCAGGGGAGCCTGGAAATCCCTCGATCCCTCTTGGTACCTCGATTCCTTCGCGTCCTGGCCCCCAACTGGATCGTGTCGCCGTGAAAGATTCGTGCTTCACCTGGCGAATCAAAGGACAAGCGACGAAGACTGAAGAACGCAGGGCCGAATTTACTCCGACTGTAGCTACAAGCCGAGTGCCACGCAATGCTACGAATCGCGATTGATTCCATCAATCGACCAACCAGTTAAGGATGAAGCAATGATTATCCTAGCATTGCAAATTTTGGACGAAAATTTTGGACAGAATTCGAGCAAATTTCTCATCGATCGATTAAATCAATCGCCAACTAATCGTTCGAATCGCGTTCAAAGCCTTCGACCAATCGTTCGAACTAAACATTTCAATCGATTAACGCGCAAGTTGTGGCTTTCAGGCGCCTGAAAGGTTTGATCCGCCACTGGGGCCTCGGGAGAGCCGTGCTCTCATTCAGACTACGAAATCGGGACGCGTGAAAGGGCTTCCGGTTGCATTCAGGTATCAGAAGGCAGAAGAAAGAGAGAATTAACGGGTGAATGAGGGACGGTCCCTCTCAAGATCGTGCGTGTGCGCGAGCGTGTTGCGTGCGTCCGATTATGAATGCGGATTAACCTTCATTCAGGCCGGCAGCATCTATTCAACGAAACGCCACGAAAACGCCGAAACAATGACGGCCGTACATCTTCGTTTCTCCTTCATGTTCGTTCCTTTCAAGTTCTAAACTCTCTTCCCTTCCCTTCCCTTCCCTTCCCTTCTCTCTCTCTCTCTCTCTCCCTCTTTTGGTCTCTCTACTGATTTATATCGAGCAGCCGGCTTTTGAAGTTGCTCCCAGACAGGACCTATAAATTTGCACCACCCGCCAAGGACTGTTCGACGCTGCCTTTCTAACCAGCAAATTGGAGTACATTGTTAATTAAGATCGCGTGACGTTGCCGAGTTCCTGTCGTGTTTCGCGGACACCGGCGTTGTTTCTTCTTCCGCTCGGCAGGTGATGAACGTTCCTCGGGGACGATACTGAGCAACTTGGAGCAATTCTCTTTTGACAACCACACAGATATTGCCACTGAAACGAAATTTTTTCATCGATGCTCAATTGAACGAGTAGATTAAGGATTCTTACGTTTCGGAAAATGTGTGGAAAAAAAAAATAAAACTTTGACGGAAAATTATTTTAAGTAGGTTAATGTGTGTGAGTTGAACTGCAACTTTTGGGACAAGGTTTTAAACAATCAACCAATCTTTACTTTATAAGGAAAAAAGAAACGTTGATAATCGGAAGGGACGGACGGTAGACGATCAATCGCAACTTCTAATTTCGTTCCTCTTCCAACAGACGCAATTTAATTTCTGAATTTGCAAATGCGGATGACAGATAACCAAATAGGAAACAGTACGACGCATTGTTAATAATTAATCGATAACACGATAATTAACAGTAATTAACAATACACTGTCGCTCGTATTGATGATATTAAACGTTGTACATTAATAATCCAAAGAGACCGGACAATAGAGAACGAATTAACGTCTATCTTCCTCTCTCGCCCAACGCATGTCTACAGTTTCGACATTGAATTTACAAACTTTCCAATTCTTCTTTCTCTCTCCAATAGGAAACGAGAGGCGGCAACAAATTGATAATCAGGAAAGATTGGACGGCAGAACACGCGCCAGCCCGAGGGAACGAAAAAGGAATCGGCCGTCGCTGTTAATTCGATTCGAAGTTAATAATCTGGTCAAATCCGGCGAACAGAATGTGACGCGTGTTGCACGGACCGGTCCAACGGCGATCATCAATCTCTCCGCGCCGTCTTCCCGGTCCGCGACCCCGCGATGAAATATTATCAGCACGACGGAGGCTCGACGTGAATTTGCACGCCTCCTCGTTTTCGTTCTTTCCCCTTTTCCTCGTTCCACGCGGCCACGTGGAAATAGCCACACCATCGGCCTGAACGACGCGAGCTGTCGCCTCCGCTCTTCGTTCCGACGGGCTCCTCGTCGCTCCGAGTACACTCGAAACTGTCAACGCGCATCCATCCGGTGGCTGGTTAACTCGCTCGTACAAGCCATAAAAAATTACGAGATTCGTTTTCGCTCGCGTTCCCGGATCGTGATCTTTGGATCGTGACCCACATTCGAACCGCAGGCTGCCCAATCGCACCGACGTTCCCGCCGTATTCCTCGCGCAGAGATAAATCGAGACTTCCAAGATGCTTGCTGCGACTATGAATATTGTTGTTTGATTTTACGAGAGGAACAAGCTTATATTTAGACGGAGACATTGAAATTTTATAATACCACATCACACGTGTTTGTCGCAAACCTATGAATTACTTTCACAAACACGGTACTTGCATAATGATTGAAAATAAATGCGTAGTAATTTGCCAATCGTACCGATAAACTGACAAACCAAACTACGTTGTCGTCGTTAAAAGTTTTGTTCTAAAATTTTCCGTAAAAAGAATCGCAGCAGCGCTGGCTGCGTTATGATTTGAAAAATTCACCCGTAGAACCACATTCATTTCGTCGCCAAACTCGTTATCAATATGCAAGAGGATTTATTCAGTAGCATTTATTATTTGATGAAGAATTTTTACGCATTCGTGAAAAATTTTTAAACTGCACCGATGCACCAATATGCAAGAGTATGTAGAATACTCGGTGATAGTTTCTACCCAGGTTCAAACAGGCGAAATAATTTTCCACCTACGTTCCATTTCTACAATTAACTGCGTAAAATTACCCAACGACGTGCAAAATTTCATTAACAACGTTGATTCTATCGCAATGTCGTCGATGAGAATCGAATACACCGAGCAAACTTAGTTTTCAACTTTTCCTAAGATCACCGAACCGAAGGGAGCTTCGAAGGGGAACAGAGAGTGGAAAGCTGATCAACGAACAGAGTAACGCCGGCATAACTTTGATCTGGATGATCTCTGATCCGGACGGATCAGTTTCTCGTGAATGTCGGCGGGAGACAGAAGAGTCGAGCGAAGAAAATAATTATCGCCGTTATTACGGCAAGGATAACGACGCGTCCGACTCTGCGACACGTAGCCTCAAGGATATCGAGTTCTCTACGCGGGACTTCGATTTTCGAGCACTCGACCAGCCGCCTTAATTGAAGGTTTACGCAACTATGATCCCGACGGGGACGAGTGCGCTTTTTACACGCCGGCCAGATAATCGTCGTTCGGGGAATATCGTGATCGGCAACCACGCTTGGAATTTGTTGAACGACCCTCCGCGAGAAAGGGGGAGAAGCTTGAGGAGAACCTTAGAATTTACAGGTGGAATGTGCTGGCTTCGATTTTCTTGCGAATGTCGAGTAAAAAGAGATGAAGGGCGAAGTTATTTTATTGAGACGGAAGCCGAACGGACGTTGGAGGAAGAGATGCGTGAGACGTTCCAGACAAAATCTTCATTATCCCCTGTACCGTTAGAATTTTTAACATTCTCGACACGTGTTTTTCAGTAAAACTGAGGAATCGGAACGCATAACAACAATATATTTTTCAAATTTTTGTATCATCAACAGCGCAACTGCCAAAGTGATCAAAATGACAAACTTATAATTAGAAATTTTTTAAATTTTTATATCATTAACAGCGCAACTGCCAAAGTGATCGAAATGACAAACTTATAATTAGAAATTTTACAAGAACAGTGTATTTTATAACAGTGTATTTTTGGAGATTTGAATGATCTTTTATAAAATGTATAAATAAAAGGTTGTGTACTCTATTGTATTACAAAGCTTTTTTTTATTTTCTTTACTTTAATTAAGCGATTGACTTTTTTAGTTTACTTTGATTTTATGCTCTAGTTGTAGTGTAAATTTAGTAACATATTTATTACAACCTTTAAATCTTTGAGTACAGAGCTCTTTCTCTTTAAATATTCTTTTCACAATACATTTTACTCTATACTATTCTATATACGCATATAAAACGAACATTCTCTCGATTATTTATCTCTTACAACAATTGGTACTGTTCAAATCCTTCGATTTTACTAGAAACGTGTAAAACGTTGAAAATTCTGACTGCAACTAATTCAATAGCCACAAATAAAAGTAAGATAAATAACGTAAAAAAGTAACAGAGAAATAAAGAGATTATATTAGTTAAAAAAGAAAATTTTCAAGTTGTGGGTATAGATGAGTAGGTTTTTATCGACTGAGTTGCTTTCATTGTTTGGGTTTTGGTCTTCACCAGCAGATAGCATAACAGTACAGCACGGTGTAGGTAATTGCGTTGGTGGTAATTTATTTTGCACGATTACAATCGCCTACAAATATTTCGCGTGTTCTATATGATCGATGATAACGGATTCCGAAAACGGGTTGGTTATCCTGATCGGCCACGTGGCTAACGGTTATGCGGATTAATTACTGGCTTGAACGACTCTCGAATAACGGCTGATAATACGTGATAAGTGAGAGGCTCTCGCGTGGTCGGCGCTGTATTTTATAGGCTTAGCCATCTATGCATTTTACTATTCGTAGCCTAGCGAAAGCGCACCTGCCGGCGCGGGGGTTCTACTAAAGTAGGTGGCGCTGTTTTCACTGTGTTATCGACAGTAGTCGCTACAACGGAATTGAGTTTCAACATAAAACTGTAAATCGTTACATATTACATTTATAATTTCTGATATATATATATATTGAACAATCTTCTTCTAAGATTGTAACAGCTTTAAGTGAAATTAAGTTCCACTTGGTATTTATATTTCATATAACAAAAACAAATATCTTTCAATCAGTATTTCCAAATTTTATTTTATTCTTTATACTCTGTTAGAATTCTACTTTATTAATTTGACAAATTATTGAAATTCTGTCATTGAGACAAAAAAATTGTAGATGAACAAGAAATTTATTTCTAAAAAGGTAAACTCAATGCACTGTAATAATTAACTCTAGATTAATTAGAAGTTAATAACCATAAGGTATTTCCTTTTCAAAACATATTTTCAAATATATGTGAAATTAATGTTCAAAGTTGCTTGGATGCGAGATCTATTCATATACCTCGTCTGTGACATTGCATACAATCATTAACTAATAACTAATTGTGTTCTGTATCCGTGTTTAACCCTCTCAACATTTTCGTGTCTACGTTCTACCATATCGATCTAAACAGGTTTTGCACCGCAGCGCTACTAATAATTGGAACTGAAATCAGAAAATATGAATAATATTGTTACATCTACACCAAATATTATTTATTGACCTGATCTTGAATGCTTTTTTATTTGCACGACTCTTACGAGATCAACTTAATTTTTGACTGGAATATAAATTATTTTCTACACAAATTAGCATTATATGTCACAAATTGGCATTTAATACATGTCAAGAATTGAAAGTTAAAACCGAATTGTACAAGCGTAATTTCAGTAAACGAAAAGTAAGAAACGAATCGCAACATTAAAGTTATCAACACGTTTAATTGCCGTAAAAGTGGCGCACTCTATGTAGTCTTTTCGCGAGCGGAGTGAACTTCCTGTCGTTCATATGCATATAAACTACGAGCAGAATCCATGTGCAAATGAATATTGCATTAAATATTTTTTACATACGCTAAAGAGAAACAGAGCATCGATTTTAAACGAATATACACACAAGCGGACCAAAACCAAATACACTTACAATCTCGAATAAAGCTACAGCCATATGAAGTTTTTATCCCAGACGCAAAATGATTCAGTTCTGAAAATTACATTTCCTTTGGTGATCCCTCAAAAAACCTCATGACTCATAGCACGTCGTGGCGTAGTTTACCGGAATATCCGGCTCATATCGTAATTTCACCAGCCACGTCTGTTTTACGAGGCGACGACTGACAAAAAACACGCGCGTATCCGTTTCCTTCTCGCGAATTACCGCTCGAAGATAAACAGGACTCGCCAGTCATTTTTCTCGAACGATCCAGAGGATTTTGCAAAAACGAAGAACATGATTTTATTGCTGTTATTTGAATTGTTTAGAAGCCACCCCGATCGCTTTATAAATTGAAAAGCAAAAAGAGATTGCAAATAAAAGGGGAATTTACCTAACTTAGTTTACTTTAATCTTTACTTTACTTCAGTTAATATTTAGAAATAATTTAAAGACACTGGATGAAATTATCGAGAAGCTATTTCTTCTTTGATCTCGGCGATTGAATAATTTCACAATGACTCACATTAATATTTGGACACCAAACATCGAAACTGTTACAATCTTGTGAAAAAAAATCGCACAATATAGTAACATTTGGGCTCACTTTAAAGCTCGAAGCCTCCACTTTCAAAAGTGCATCGTTTCATTTTATTCTACGATGTTTCTGCATTTTGCGAAGACTCGTTTCTTCTCGAAAATGCCATAAATTTTCGTAGTGACATTGGAAGAAATTTGTTCCCTAACTTGGATTTGAAATTCCTCCACAATGGATTAGAAAGGGGAAGATTAAAGCCTCCCCTTTGTAACAAATCCTCGAAATTTATTGTGCAATTTTTTTCGCTAATTTATCGAACAGTTCGTTTCTTGAATACCGGGTATTAATTGTGCGCTTATATATTTTATTATATGTAATAAAGTTGAAAGATTAGCAAAAAATGAAATTGATCAATTTTAGGGTGGTTCATTTTTTTAAATTAACCGAAATTAGCCATACTGCGTTGTAAATCGCCCACAATCGTCGCTGCTGTTTGAATGACTGAAAATCACTGGATGCAAGTGATTTTCTTTTGTAACCACTGCTTCTTAGTTAGTTCATTTCCTTGATTCTATAGGGTCTCGAGAAACCTGATAATTGCCAGAAATCAATTATTGCCAAGAAAACCACTTGATATTCATGTATTCTCGGCGACATCCAACCAAATGGAAATGGATCGAAGCAGCTATTTACATCGAGGAAAAGAAAGTAACTGCCGGGGTTCGGAATCGTTAGCTAATTAGCAATTTGTTTCTTAGAACGCTGCTATTTTCACTTACTCTTCAAGCTTCTTTCGAGTCTAGATCTGAGTAAATCTAGGAAACAGGTGACTTTGCATTTCTCTTTTCTTGTGCTTGAAAAATGTTTGAAATTTCAACATTCTACGTCGAATAGCATTTAATATCTTTGCTTGATAGCCGAAGATGCAACGTTTGCGTCACTGGCCCAGCTGACTGTACAAAATTTCAACTTTTTCCATCATGTAGCGTTACGAGTATACAAGAGCAGTGACGCAACAGTTGATTTGCATTTGATTTCTCCACACAACAGCCAAAGATGCGACTTTTATGTTATTGACTGAAACCGAGAAAGACTATTTTACCAACAAAATCGAAGCATTTACAATTGATTTTAACGTCGCATAAGGAATGATCAGGCTACAAGCGCGGTCATTAATAAACGAAAATAGCAATGTAACAATGCAGTAACAGATCGATTACACGCATTTGTAAATTGCACAAAAGAAGAACAATGTAAAAAGAGAAAGACGCGCACAACGTAATGCCAACGGAGAAGACAAATTATTCTTGCAATTATCTGTGAAGGAAAACCGGACTTATACTTGGGCGAATATGTCGCATTTAAATTTAAAATAATATTCGTTACGGTCTATATTTATGATTGTATAGTAATTTAATGGAATTTGCTTAAAAATCCGCATCATCAGGGTCGAAAACATTTCTTCTTCTTCTTCTACAGCGACGTTTTCATAAACATGACCAACAAGAAAATGTCACGCAATACACACCGAAACACGACTCTTCCTTCCCGAGAAACTGATTCATCGATGAGCGAGACATCGAAGGCGCTTCCATAATAAGATTCCAGTGTAACTCGCATCGATACAAATTCGTCGAACGTTCCCGACTCGCTCATGTTATTGCTGCGCACGGAGAAAGCAGCGAGTCTCGAAGGGATATTTTAATAATCCCTTCATTATTCCATCGTTTCGACGACGCCCCCGGGAAGAATCGTTCCAGCAACTGCGAGCGGACCGGACTAGTCCGCTGAGAAAGTAGAAACTTTTAATTGCTGGCTGCAACCGTAACTTTTATGGCACATAAAAATCCATCGCGCTGTTCTTTCTATCGAATCGTCTATTTTCGTCAAAGGTGCCAATAAACTCAGTTGGAATTCGCCTCGACGAATCTCGGCGTCCCCTGCGTTCGAGAAATTACGCGCATCGTTGAGAATAGGTACTGACGGTGAGATTCGTGGGTGTCGTGTAATCCCTTTTCTATCTGCTCGAATCGTGTTTCAAAGTTGGATGAATCTCGGTGGGTTTAAACGCACCCGCGAATGAAACTGATCAGTGTCGAAATTCGCCGAACGAATTTAAATTATATTAAGTATTTCAGTTGATACATTCAAAATCGATAAAGTTTGGAAAGAGAAATTATAAAGAGATAGATGTTTTTTTCATTTACGACCGAATTAAATTTGCGTTGAAATAATGTATTTTAACGTGATTTCATCAATATTAATATTATTATTATTACTAATTATACTAATTATAGTATAATTTTCGTATTAATAAAGCAACAATCTTCTTAGCATTCATCACAAAACTATGACCATCGTGAATGACTCTACAAAGTTAAGCTCTTGAACGGTTAAATAAATAAACATTTATTCGGTGCGTCCATCGTCCTGGAAAATGAAATGACAATTCTTTGATGTCCATCGTTGAACAGAAAACTCGATTTATGACGGTGTGGAGATATTTTGTAGAGAAATTTGTAGGATTTATAAAAAGTAGATGGTATTTAAAAAAAAAAATGAAGCACGAGATTATTATTGGACTTGAGTTACTTCGTGAATCGCTTAAAATCAAATAATTGGCAAAAGTTATTTCGCTAATTATTTGAAATGAATCGTCGCTTACGTTCGGGAACCTCAAAATGGACACTAACTCCGCTTCGAGTCCATCAACCGCATCCTACACAAAGTTTGAATCGCGATCGAAACGTTTTCTTTCGTCGTCGCGTCTTACCGGAATCTACATGTCTCTTGTTCTCTTTTATTTGCGAAAGGAACTGCGGGGAAAAGCGCGACGACCGATAAGAACAACCGAAAACCCGACTATCGTTTCCGTCTATCCGCGATCTTGGATTCTTACGTCACCAAAACTGGGTCATCGTGGTACACAAGAAGCAAGAAAGCAGCGAGGCGGCCAAAGAAGTTCAAAGACGGAGAAAATAAAGGAAAAAGACCGAGGAGGAGCCAGACAGTCGAAAACTTTTCGAGTTCGTTGTACCAGATACGATCTTCATTGGCCAACCTGGTTTTCTATTAAGAAAACCTTCACGAAGACGTTCTTCGCTAGTCTCGCTGCAGGAGAGGAACGCTTCTGCGTCAAATTCGCCATAGTTTTAGGAAAAATATGGATTCGTACGTAGCGGCTCACGCGAGACGGGATTTTTAACACATTGACGCGCGTGACGGGTATCCTCGTCGTCGTCGTCGTCGTCACGCGTACATATTTTTGTTAGAATAGTAAAAACAAACGTACCGCGCGCACAAATATATTTTCGACGGGCAACGGTGTATTCCGTGTCTGAAAAAGTATTTAAAGGTTCGAATTTTTGTTTTTAGCTCGGCGATGTATTTTCAGTCCGTGAGAGTGGAATGCGCGTCAATGGGTTAATCTAGACAAGCAAAGTTCTTACCAAAATGGGCACGCGTGTATTATTTATTTGTTTGCGACGTGAAACGTCAGTGGCACGATAATGGAAATATTGGTCATACGTAGACCCTTCGTTTCTACGAAAATTGATATTTCCGTCGATTCAATTGGACAAATAGAAATTCGAGGAAAGATCCGTCATCATCTGCCGAATTTTATTGATAGCCAAACGTTTGCCTAGCAATGGTGTTAAATTGTCACTAATTACAGTGGGAGACTTTGGACAAGTGCAAAAATCATAAAAACATTTAAGCGGCTTACTGTCAATCAGAGTCTCGCGATGTGAATTGATTTCGCGACGAGTGTCCTTGCGAGGCCACTTGTGCCGCGCACTTCGTTTTTTCCTTTTTCTCTTTCACCGGTCGTCGTTCGATTGTGCATAAACAGAAAACGACGAAGCCGCGACCCTAGCGTTTGCTCGTACGATTGAAAAGCGGACACGACGTGGCTCGAATGCTCGACGGAATCGTCCCCGTTAAGAGGGACGATCTGTATGCCTGGCGCAAAATTGACGCGACCGGGGGTTGGCCGACGTCATAAAGGATACAAGGCGAACGATTCCTCCGACTGGAAAGGAAAGAAGGGACACACGGAAACATAATCACGTAATCGCCGTGCCGGGGACGATGTCGTAAGCCCGTGCTAGATGGAAGGAGCTGATCGAATATCCTGCAACCTTATTGCCGCGTCCCGACGAGTCCTTTATTTGATTGCCGAGGCATTTCGTGGGCTTTCTCTGAATAGGTCCTTTTTATTTCTTCATTAGGAGGTTCTTGAACGAACTACGACACGATGACCACCGGCGTAACGACGGTTATTTCAGAGGACCATGGTTTCCACGAAATCGCTCCAATCTGCTTCCATTCGCCGGCTCTGAAGTCGGATATTATTCGAAGATGGAATTTGTGCGCAAGAAGGGTGCGCTTTTTATCGTTTGCTCCACTCAATTCGTTGTTCATTAATTGTTTATTGTATTTCGTGCGTGAAGATCGGATTGCCTCCCTGGGAATTACTATTACTTCATTCGCAATTATTTTGACCGATACACTTTTTATCTTTTACGTGTTTCATAAGAACGTTCGTGCGAACGTAAGAACGAAATTTGCGCAAACAGCGAAATGAACATTTTTTGAAACACGAGTGTCGCCAATGAGCGACGTATATCGTGTTAATAATGACATTGCATTCAGCTTTGTCACTTTTCTGCGCTAATGTATCTGTATTTAATTAAAATCACTGCGCCGTGGAAAAACGAAGAACGTGCATCTCCCGTTGTAGTCTTTATATTTTAATCTAAATATAGAAATCTTCATTTCAAATTAAATTGCGCGTATTCATCGATTCATCGATTATCGCTCGATTAATTATGAGCGGCACTTATACTTGAATATTTCACGTTTAATATTCATTTTAAACGACAGTTGAGACAGACTCTGTAAAGTGTTGATGTATCGACAATTCTGTTGCAAAATACGCAATATTATTCTATTATTATTGTCTGGTTAAACCTCAGACATCGGAAATGAAATTCGTATAAAATTTCGAGCCAGGTGTTTAACGCTGAACGTCGTCACGGAAGCTCCTTGTCTTTAATCAAAGGGGTACAACATCGAGTGGTATCGAACATTCGTGGAACAGAATTTGCGATAGAACAGTTCACGCTGGTAGCATTCAATTTCACAAGCATCTCCAATCAGATGCTCCGGGAGTCAACATTCCGCTCCAAACTCCCTCATGGACCACAGGAGCAACGTTAATTCGATTTCGGCATAACACGGTTTATCTTCGCTGCGTTTTAAGCGTGTTAGCATGTATTAACGGATATAGCGCGCGAAACTGAGTAAAAAATTAACAGCTCCTGACAATTCGTTGCAATTTGTTCATTAATACGAGATTATCGTTAAAAGTCACGTTCCAGCCTTGCGACGCAATTTGGGGAGGTGTGTTTGCAACAAGAAGCGAAAAACTTTATCAAGAAGAGCGTGAAGAGCAGTGTCGCGAAGTGTAAATAAATAATTAAACGGTTATTGTTCCTTTGAAACAATCGTTGAAAATCTCATTTTTCTTGTAGCATAACTCCTTTTTATGCTAGATTTCTCCATTCTTTTATGCGATTGCATGTCCGTTTGTTCGAATTTCATCAAAGAGACTTGGTCAATTTAGTAAACAAAACCAATTCCTGACATTTTGGGAAGATTGGTCAACACCAAATTAAATCGAACCGCGCATAACAATGTTACGATAACAATAACACTTTCTCACATTCGAGTCGGAGATACATTTTTCATTTCAAAGAAATTCACGCGGGACGAGAGTTAAAAGCAGTCGTTTTTGCGCAAAATAAAACCACTTGGTAAACAAAAATCCGACGTTACTTTCTAGCCAACCTAATGGAACGTCAATCTTCCTCACGGGAGAATTTTACCAAAGGTATTCGGCCTCCAACGTTCGCCAAACACCAGAGGAAAGGTTCGTCTAATTTTGGCAAAGACATTTATCTTCGACCCTCGGACTCGTTCCGCAACGGAACGCAACGCGACGCAACGCAACGGAAGGCAAGGCAACGCAACGCAACGCATCGCGCCATGTTTGAGAAAGAGAGACGTCTGTCTACGTGGGTGTGTTGATCCGTCGTGTTATTCGTTTATTATGCTAGCTAGTTTGCCTGGATTATATTGTGCCAGCAGCGTTGTAAATGCGCGTCTGCCACTGTTCCCTCGATACATCCTTCCTTCAGAACGCCTCTTCGTTCTCTCATCTTCCAAACTCTGCGAGGCCAGTTTCATCCACCATCGATCGCGAGGATCGACGCATCACCACGTCCAGTGTACGCGAGATGCCGATCGTGTCGTGATCGTCGATCGTTAACTCGGTGAACCCTGCTCGGTGTTTCCTTTCGTTTTAAATCTTCCTCTTGCATTTGCGAAACGAACGTGGTCGCTGTGAATGTATATTTACGACACGCTCAATGCCGAAGGAACGACCGAGCTCCAATTGCGCCTCTCCATTGTCAGTGAATGAACGTTAAACGAAACGAGGCGAAAGACTTTAGGATTTTTTGAGAATCTCAAGATCGCAAGTTGGATCTTGGGTTCTATTGGTACAGCACATTTCTCAGTGAATAAATATTCAACGAAACAAGACGAAGGACATTAGAATCTTCCAATTTCACTAGAAGAAATGTCCAGTGTGTTTCGGAGTGTATAAATTACATATATTTATATATAATTTCCATGTTCTACCAGCCGGTTGCTCGTTTCAAAGTGAATATATTTTACATTTCTTCAGTGAACGAACGCTGAACGAAACGAAACGAAATGCTCCAGGATTTTTCATGAATCTGAAGATCAAGAACGTCGAGCGAACGAAACGAAACAAAATGCTCCAGGATTTTTCATGAATCTGAAGATCAAGAACGTCGAGCGTCTGAGGTCACAGTGATTTTTATCAGCTGCTCAGTGTTTCAAACTCGGTGAATGAACTCGGTTGAACAAAAGAATCGCGTATGCTGGATATTATAAAAGTCGCAGTGATTTTCTCGGTGATTCGCGTTTTCCTCTGCCGCTGCAATCTTTTTCGAATTGACTCTTTGAGCGCTTGCTAAAATTCCAAAAATTCCAAAATCTGAACACCGAACGAGGAACGTACGACGAAATGAAAGTGCACGTCTGCTTTTTTTGACTGCGAGGAAATCTTCTTTGAATCTCCGACAGGCAGACTGATTATTTTAACCGTTTATAACGTTGTGTAACTTTGACATATTCCACTATAACACATTCGCATGGTGTCGCATTTTGAAAATTTTGTTCTTCCTGCTTGTTGCTTCTCGCTTGCTAAAATATCACCTAGTTCCTTTCAATAACAACCAATGATCTTTTCATCTCGTAACTAAAGAAAATTCTGGTTATACACAGTCATACACATCTCCCATAGCGGATTACCTAAACAAATTAAATATTCTAGAACACGAAATACTCTAAAACATTCAAAGAGTCGAACCACGGCTGCTGTAAACACAGGATATTTGGTTTAACACAGCTGGTGCGCCAAGTAAATTTCGCTAGTAAATTTCGCCTGTTGCTCGAAATGTGTGAAACGCAGTGAAAGTTCTCGAGGAGTGTGCATCGGAAGGGGAAAGGAGGGGGGAAAAGGCCTAGCGAGATATTGTGTACAATAAAAAAATGTTTCATGGGAGAACGTTGATCATGTTGCAAGGTGTCCTTTGGCTGGCAATGATTCATGTCGCCGCTTAAAACGAGAGGAACGACCGGGAAATTGAATCGCGACGAGGGAGTATCGTTGATCTATGCTCGCGAAGGCAACTCAATTCCACTGGGACGTTTCTATCGTTGAGGATTATTTAAATCTGCCGGTCGAAGCTGATTTATGTTATTGTCAGGGTTATGCCTCTCAGATCGAACGAGTCCTCTTCGAGGGACACCGTAAATACTGCGGCGACCACGGTTAGTTGCTAATACGTTGCACGTATGTACGTGATCACACGTATATTTAACGCGTTATACTTGCGTTCTAATGTTCGCGGTTGTCCGGAAAGTTCGTGCCGATTTTTGGTAGGTGGGCGTATAGAATTTAATAAGTGTATACTAAGATTTAAATCTTCTGCGTTTCAATTTTCCTTCAAAAGCCGATTTTTTTTAATTAAATTGTATACTTTTTTTTATTAAATTATACATACCACCTACCAAAAATCGGCACGAACTTTCCGGACAACCCAATAGAATTACGAAAGTCTACGTACGTCGATATATTCCACATATGTATCTGCATATTTCGAATATTTAGAGAGATATTTGGAATATTTTGTAGACGCTAATTAATTTAGAGAGACGACGATGTTTTCTTCCATTTATATCCGTTTATATTGTTATTTGTAATGTTACAATGACGGATTTGATCCATCGAGCTTGTACAGTCAGTCACGAAAACTCTACTTGCATACGTGCGTACACGTACCTAAGAAAAAACAAGGACGTTTAAGATTTTATACGTAATTAATTTATTTATTAGTTGAAGTTATATTTTGAAAAAAGTGACGGTGCTTCTTGCAAACAAATCGTAAATCTACCACGATTACAATTAGTAATTACAATCGATTCTAACGTTCAAAAAAAATTCATTTTGCATGATCATTAATGTAACAGCAACATACTCGAATAACGTGTATTTTTAATACGCCGTGATCTTTCCTCGCAACGATATTTTCAGGCAATATTGACATTGTCCGTCAGTTCTATCTTCGTCGCGATATTCTCGATGTCTGCGCGATTAATAGCGGCATGGTGGTTTCGAAAGGGCAAAGTTGAAGGGAAAGGTACCGTTGAAGGGGTTTTGGCACAAACTGTTTTCCACAACTCGCTCGCTCAAAATTTAAAACAGTTTCGGTCCGATCCCACGCGCCCCGCTTTGATCGGCTGAACTTCTCCA
>KQ435922.1:183736-231868 GCA_001276565.1 Melipona quadrifasciata
AAATGCTCCAGGATTTTTCATGAATCTGAAGATCAAGAACGTCGAGCGTCTGAGGTCACAGTGATTTTTATCAGCTGCTCAGTGTTTCAAACTCGGTGAATGAACTCGGTTGAACAAAAGAATCGCGTATGCTGGATATTATAAAAGTCGCAGTGATTTTCTCGGTGATTCGCGTTTTCCTCTGCCGCTGCAATCTTTTTCGAATTGACTCTTTGAGCGCTTGCTAAAATTCCAAAAATTCCAAAATCTGAACACCGAACGAGGAACGTACGACGAAATGAAAGTGCACGTCTGCTTTTTTTGACTGCGAGGAAATCTTCTTTGAATCTCCGACAGGCAGACTGATTATTTTAACCGTTTATAACGTTGTGTAACTTTGACATATTCCACTATAACACATTCGCATGGTGTCGCATTTTGAAAATTTTGTTCTTCCTGCTTGTTGCTTCTCGCTTGCTAAAATATCACCTAGTTCCTTTCAATAACAACCAATGATCTTTTCATCTCGTAACTAAAGAAAATTCTGGTTATACACAGTCATACACATCTCCCATAGCGGATTACCTAAACAAATTAAATATTCTAGAACACGAAATACTCTAAAACATTCAAAGAGTCGAACCACGGCTGCTGTAAACACAGGATATTTGGTTTAACACAGCTGGTGCGCCAAGTAAATTTCGCTAGTAAATTTCGCCTGTTGCTCGAAATGTGTGAAACGCAGTGAAAGTTCTCGAGGAGTGTGCATCGGAAGGGGAAAGGAGGGGGGAAAAGGCCTAGCGAGATATTGTGTACAATAAAAAAATGTTTCATGGGAGAACGTTGATCATGTTGCAAGGTGTCCTTTGGCTGGCAATGATTCATGTCGCCGCTTAAAACGAGAGGAACGACCGGGAAATTGAATCGCGACGAGGGAGTATCGTTGATCTATGCTCGCGAAGGCAACTCAATTCCACTGGGACGTTTCTATCGTTGAGGATTATTTAAATCTGCCGGTCGAAGCTGATTTATGTTATTGTCAGGGTTATGCCTCTCAGATCGAACGAGTCCTCTTCGAGGGACACCGTAAATACTGCGGCGACCACGGTTAGTTGCTAATACGTTGCACGTATGTACGTGATCACACGTATATTTAACGCGTTATACTTGCGTTCTAATGTTCGCGGTTGTCCGGAAAGTTCGTGCCGATTTTTGGTAGGTGGGCGTATAGAATTTAATAAGTGTATACTAAGATTTAAATCTTCTGCGTTTCAATTTTCCTTCAAAAGCCGATTTTTTTTAATTAAATTGTATACTTTTTTTTATTAAATTATACATACCACCTACCAAAAATCGGCACGAACTTTCCGGACAACCCAATAGAATTACGAAAGTCTACGTACGTCGATATATTCCACATATGTATCTGCATATTTCGAATATTTAGAGAGATATTTGGAATATTTTGTAGACGCTAATTAATTTAGAGAGACGACGATGTTTTCTTCCATTTATATCCGTTTATATTGTTATTTGTAATGTTACAATGACGGATTTGATCCATCGAGCTTGTACAGTCAGTCACGAAAACTCTACTTGCATACGTGCGTACACGTACCTAAGAAAAAACAAGGACGTTTAAGATTTTATACGTAATTAATTTATTTATTAGTTGAAGTTATATTTTGAAAAAAGTGACGGTGCTTCTTGCAAACAAATCGTAAATCTACCACGATTACAATTAGTAATTACAATCGATTCTAACGTTCAAAAAAAATTCATTTTGCATGATCATTAATGTAACAGCAACATACTCGAATAACGTGTATTTTTAATACGCCGTGATCTTTCCTCGCAACGATATTTTCAGGCAATATTGACATTGTCCGTCAGTTCTATCTTCGTCGCGATATTCTCGATGTCTGCGCGATTAATAGCGGCATGGTGGTTTCGAAAGGGCAAAGTTGAAGGGAAAGGTACCGTTGAAGGGGTTTTGGCACAAACTGTTTTCCACAACTCGCTCGCTCAAAATTTAAAACAGTTTCGGTCCGATCCCACGCGCCCCGCTTTGATCGGCTGAACTTCTCCAGCAGCGTATACGCCAGCGACGCACAACTCGTAGGCTGTGCGCCCGCTTTGAAAATTTTTGCAGCCCGAGGATCCCCTGCGATCCGTTTAATTTTCTTTCTGTTTGTTTGCCGAACTTTTTAAAATTATATTTCACACGTGTCATTTGCACAGTAAATTTACACTCGATTGAAAGTGCGTAAAAACGGCGCAGAGTTTCTCTTTCCGTTGTATTCTTTCTTTTTTTTTTTTTTTGGCTTAACAATTATTCGTACAATAAGGACAGAGGAGAGAGATTGGCGGTTAAGCTTGCGCATCACTGGCGTACAGTCTCTGTTTATTAAATTAAGGACCGTAACTTTTAACATTTCGCAATTGTAGAATTTGAGCGGAATTTAATTAGAAAATTTCAGTAATTGTTAAAGTAGCATGTACACCCACGTATTAATAATTTAACATTTCGCATTGTATTACGCGATATTATCACACGTAACTGGGCACAAATTGAATGTTCTTGCAAGAAACAAACTTTGCACCGCGGAAAGAAAATTACGACCAATGTTTAACAAAATTTGTAAATGGTCCTGATCGAATGATCGGGGGGAGGTTGCAATCTCCTCTGAAAGCACGGACGACTTTAACGTCGCGTTATTCGTCAATTTTTATAGAGTTTTTTTTTTTCCAAAAACAGCTGGTCGTGAATGAGAAATTCCTCTTTCTCCATCACGTTGTGGAACGACGGATATCTCACGGTGAAAAATAGAAATACTGCACGCGTGCAATTTCAGAGAATGAAATCTTTAAAACGCAACTTTTTCCTACAGTGGCAATGTTTTTCACTCCGTGAAAAGTTTCGGCTCCCGCGCGTTGTTTCATGCAACGCACACTCTTGCCAAATAAAAATACGAGGAGAGTCGCGTTGTTAATGTTAATCCTTTGTTTTCGCGCAATATGCGTCGCAGAGGAAACGGGTCACGCGTTGCGGTGAAAATGGAAAATGTCCGTGTCCCCGTAGTAGTTTCTACTCTAAACTTCAATTGGAAGTTTCTGCATATACGCGCAATGTATCTCTCTATCTTGCATTTAGGAACGTTAACGAGTTCGTCAGATTTATTTGACAGAATGGTTTATATTAATTTCTTCCCCTTTCTCTATCTCCGATTTACGAGGTACAATCAATCTTTTATAATAATTTCTGAATCTGTTAGAATCGATATCGTTGGTTTAGTCGATTAAGAGCATCACTTAATTGAAACAATTCTTCAGTTTGATTAGAATGAAGCAACGAGATGATTACATACTGATAGTTGTTCATTACTCACTTATATGAAAAATGGTTTGAGGACAAAAGAGATACGTTGCGTAAAATTCAATATATACATTTCACGAAAAGTTTCATTCTCGTTCTTTTCCGTCGAAAAGATTTCGCATGGAAATGGTCTTTCACGTCGAATCAAACTGCCAAGAAGAAACTGCACAAAACTATTTTCGAGAGCGTTGCAAGCGAGGGGAAAAATGGTAGATTCGATGGCCGAAGCAAATGTGAACAGCGATGGTGGACACGGTGCAGTCGATTCGCGTGTTTGTCGTGCAAACTTCAGCTTGCGCGCGCGCCCGCGACTTACGACAAAATAAATCGGCGACAAAAAGTGTGTCAACTATCCAAGTACGTACATCCGCCGGTGCTTCGATTTGAATACGATAATAAGAGGAAAACGTGTTAGAGTGTATCGGTGATGGTGCGGGTGGAACGCGTGTGCGCGCCGAATGCAAAGCAGCCTCGCGACAGGTCAAATTGCATCGGCGTCGCGCGAATGGAAATGGAGCTGTCACCTCGGCCGGCCATCGCTACCCAAAATTTAATACCGACTCTTCTGTCCTCTGTGGCTTTCCCGAGGGGACGAAAGTCCCCTAACGCCGTTGAATTTCATCTGATGAGCGGACTGCAATTCTCACGCAATTTTTTCATTTCACAGTACAGTAACTTTCTTTTTATAAAGATAATTTTTTACTTTACAGTGCAGTAATTTTTTTTTTTTTATAAAGATACAGTAACTTTCTTTTACAAAGATAATTTTTTACTTTACAGTACAGTAATTTTTTTTTTATAAAGATACAGTAATTTTTTTGTTATAAAGATAATTTTTTATTTTACAGTACAGTAATTTTTTTTTATAAGGATACAGTAATTTTTTTTATAAAGATAATTTTTTACTTTACAGTGCAGTAATTTTTTTTTTCTATAAAGATACAGTAGAATTTCTCCAACAACGATTTATATAACAGGACTTTGTATAATTCTTTTCTTCACTAGTGATATTTTTTATTCACATGATAGGAGTTGAAGTTCAAATAAATAAATTCAAGATTTGATTTCACTTAATCTAGCTACTGGCTAAAATCTAGTTCAAACAAGTAAAGCTCATATAGATGGGGTTTTCCTGCAATTAAAAGAATGGAAGCTAAGTGGAAAATCATTTGATATTACGAGGAATATTTTACTCCAAACATTTTTCAGAGTCTTACACGTCGCCCGCGTACATGTTTGTATTCTGATAAAGGTAATTAGAAGAACGGAAGCTAAATAAATTATTTAACCATAAAGTTAATTTATGGCTCATAATTTATAAAGGTTATTATATTTTAAATACGTATTCTTGCATATTACGTGCGCTGTGTGCATTTTTGTAGTTTTATACGTTTACGAAGGTAATTAAAAGAATGAAAGTTAATTTAACTATTGAATATTGCTAGGAGTATTACATTTTAAGTATTTCATGTATTTTTGTATATTATGTGCGGTACATACTTTTAAACTTTTCACAAGTGCATCAAAAGAATCTGTAATCTGCTAACGATGTCTCTCTTTGATAAATGTTCGATGATATTTTCTGATCTCTCTCCAATAATGTTCAATGTCAAAGATAAATTTATTAAAACACATCCGTCCGATAATAATTTTTTCTACAACAAAAAAGTTTTCTTCGACGATATTCAAAGCATGATCAAAGATGTAGATTCATTAAAATTTGCCAATTAAAAAGTACAGCGACAATTACAACAATAATTGTCGTTAAACAGCTTCAAGTAAACGAGATGATTGGCATGTGAATGTGTTAATTGAACAAAATACTATTTCAACATGATTCTTTCCCGAGAGATACAGTCGTTTTCACAGCTCCATTTCCAAAGATGACCTACTCTCTTCCGTCCATATCAAAAATAGCATCTTTCCTTTAGAATTTGTTTTCTATTACGTCGTTCGAGTACACCTTCCTGTTGCTAATGTTATCGTCGTCCATTCCACGTTGGAACGTCTCTGAAACAGCCATCGCGAAAATTTTTTCCAGACTAACAAAGCGCGAAAATATCTTCCTTCAAGGGGGTTTAGCCTGTCGGAGAAATTTCGACAGAAGAACTCAACTAACGTTCGTGGTGTCCTCCGAAAGGAAACCGAATTTCTACTAAAATGCAATTTTGAACTGTCCGTTTCTACGTGGAAGGACGGAAATGGCAGTATTTTCAGTAAATAGAAGAATTTTAAGTGTAAAATCGATTAACACACACTGCAAAAATTCTTATACGTGGGACGAATGATATTTGTAATTTTTACAAAATATCACGTGCAATTTTTAGTCGTTAAATTCTGCACAACGGACTGAGAATCGTGGCACTTTGGGGAAATATTTGAATCTAGCGAGGACTTGATCGACACTATGCGAAAAGTAGACAGTTTGATCGTAAGGCAGGGGACGAACGATAGGGTTAAATTTGCGGAACAATCGCCTGTATATTTGTCATTTGTTGACAGGACGAAGGACGTCGGACCGGAAGGTACGTCGCCGGCGGGGCCGTGCTGGCAATCATGCTACTTGCTGTGCATCACGCACTCCTGCGGGAAGCGTCCACCATAGCCGGTGTCTGCATACCGGCCATAATAATGGCGTGCTACATTATCTGGATTCTGTATTCCGCTCACAGGGACAGACGGAAGGTAACGAGGTTTTTGAAAATTTGAGGATGTCACGGGACCCACTGACCCAATAACCAAGAACACCCTCCTGAGCGGACATCGGAGGATTTTAGCCATCCGTTGTCAATTTGTTGGAAAGTTGGGACGAGAAGTTGGAAAGAAAGAACGAGTTTCCTGGACAATAATTTTATTCCTGGTACCTGAGACAGGCGAGAGATTCGAGTAATTCGTGATATCAAGCGCCCGAAGCACGTTGAGCACGATCACTCGCATTTTCTACTTTTAACGCGTTTCAGAGTCCCTCGGTTGGGAATCCTGATATTTTCGAGTTTCGAAATACCTTCGCGAACTTGCCCCGATCCCGAAAGAAATTCTCGACCCGGTATCCGACCCGACAGTTTTGGACCCTCTCACAACGCCAGCATCGAGCTTTAAATCACGACCGCAAAATAACTGCATTCAGTCAGCGATTGCTCGACATTCGCGCAACTGGACAATTGCCAATGGGTTCGTTAAATGTTTACGGCATCTTCGACCGAATACTGGGTCAAAGTTTGCGGTGAACTGCAGAATTCACCGCAGGCGAGTTCTTTGTGCCGTCTTCGTATTTTTGGGAGAGTTTTCGTGGCATCAGATCACTCTCTCTCTCTTTTTGGAATATAAAGCGATATCAGAGGGCGAAGATCGGGTCGGATGTACTAGTCTTTTTTACACCGAACGATCGTACGTGCGTTACTGTTTCTACGGAATGACATTAGAGAATGAACATCACACAGTGTCGATCGTTTCGAATATTCATCTTTCTTCTTCGTATCTTTCTTTCATTGAACGTTTTTTTTAAGTAAAATTACTACTTTTTAATAACTTTTTTTTAAGTTGTTTCTTGCAATTTTCGTTATTTACAAGGATTTTGTCATTCATAAAATGTAAAAATTTGAAAATGACAATTAACTCTTATTTTGGAGATGTTTTCGCGGTCACACATGTGATTTATGTCGTGACACATTTTTCAGAGTCAAAGTCTTCAAAAAGTCACATTCAAAAAAGTTCATGCAGCGTTGTTAAACCTAAAATTAAGAATGGAATGGAATATTCAAACAACAATTAAGCACATTACTGTTGCAAATTTATAAAGTGAAACGCTTTATGTATCTTTAAGGAAAATACGTCGTGATTGATTGAACCAATTGACATTGTTCAAACCGACAACATCGTTCGTAGAACCCTGCTGAAAGAAAAAATTTCACACGTCCGCGAGTTACAAAAATTGGTGCAATATTTTCTTTTTCAATAAAGTACAACAGTAGACCAGAGAGTGTTGGATTTTTCAGGGAAATGAGATTCACTAACCTGGATGAAAGGCCAGAGGCACTCGAGTTTTTTCTCTCGGTTGTTTCTCTTCCGGGACGGAAGTTTGGCACTTGTTCATAAACCATGGAAGTCAGCTGATTTTCTGCAACGCCTATCTTCCTTCAGCTGTTTGAACTTTGTTCAACTCTCCCGTCAAATCGGAAACTTCTTTTTTCTCCGCTTTAAAGAGCACTTTCCCTTCAATTTAAAAATTGCTGAACTCTCCCTCGAGAGAAGGCTCAGTGACGAATTTCTAACGAAGGATATCTTCTCGCGCGAGCCTCACGAAATTTTATAATACACAGTCAGTTACGAAAGTTGTATACCTTACACTCGTTATTAGTTCTCGAAGAGTAATTGTTTTGTAATAAGAGTAATTGTTTGACCGCGCCAGATCGTGCGACAAGTTTCACTCGAATTTCTTTCAAAGATCGTTACTCTAATCCAATTCCTGTAAAATCTATTCAACCTTAACGCTCGTTAATTAAAAATTTATTAACGACATTGACAAAACATTGGTTATTATACACGTGGTAATTTTTTGTGTCTAAATTTCGTCTTCGCCCAACCTCGCTCCATTTGGAACGTTGCATTGTCATCAACGGCGTAATAAACACATTCTTAACTCGATCGTAGTGGCAGCGAGTTGCAGCCGAAACGTCCATCGGCGAATTTCCGTTCAATTTTCGTGGAAAATCGGCCGACAGGGTGAGGCGCGAGCGAAACGCCCTTCGCAAGCTGCTCGGATGAAACGCGTAATTGAATGGGGATGAAGTTCGGAAATAAACGTCGTTTCGAGAGCGCGGAAAAAAGCGAGGGGGATCGATTTGCGCCAGCGACCGACGAGTTTTTTCGCCTTTCGGTTAGTTTAATCTTATAATAAGTCAGCGAGGCTGGATACAACGTCGCCGATGGCGCAGAAACAAATTGCATCGGCCAGGTACCGACCACGCGAGGATCGCTTCTTGTTCAACACGGACGACGAAGTTGCGTCGTTCGACGATTGTGCATCTCGGACTTGGAGCCGTTACATCGACGTGTGTACGTAGTCACTCGACTGTGTACAATTTCCGTTTGCAAGAAGCAATTCTGCGACTCTATCGTGTGTGCCTTTTGTCTAAACTGGAGCGAGGGCATTCGAGCTTTAAATTTTGTAGAGTACGTCGCACGGTGGTGCAACCAAGAAAGAGGGGAAAGTGACAGACGTAGAATAGAAGGAGGAATACAATTTTTACAACTGGGGCCTCGAGAAATCGGCAAGTTCGAAAGTTGCTGGCGTTTGTTTGACGTTTATTTTTGCCAAGTCGAGAGAGGCATGAATAATCGGCAGGAAGTTGTTCCAAAAATAAATCGAGAAGTTCTTTCAGAAGGCGCTTCGCTTCTCAGAAAATTGAATTTGAAAATTTAAACCGAGCGCACACGTGCCAAGCTAATTCTCTGTTAAAAATGTTCAAAGTGCATTCGTTCCTTTCAATTTTTCAAATTCGATCTCCTCGAAAACGCAGCCTTAAATAAAGAAAATTTGATTATCCTTTTTCGATTTATTTTTTCACGCAAAATCGCTCTTCGGCCGGCCGTATCGTCAATTACGCGATATTTCGCACATAGAAACTCTGCAGAATTATTTTCTCCAAAAACAGGAATTGTACAATGCAGCTTTTGCTTTCGAAAACGCGCAGCAAATTCAAAGTTGAGAGTTTGCTTTTCCCCTGTTCGAGATTCGTCCATAAAAAATTTACTCTCCGAATCTTTAATACCTGAATCTAGATTTACCACGTAAATTTTATATCAGAACGTGTTCAACTATAACTGGAACAAATAGTCCCATTTGATCCGTTCGCACAAAATTTTCCATTTGTTCGTCCAATTATCATTTTTGTCCTATCCTTTACAGGACAATTTTCCTCGTGACAGTGCAATTCGCTATTTTCGATATTTTCGATTCGCTGCGCAGACGCGATTCGAGTGGACATCTCTCGCGTGACGGAAAAATGCGCATTGCACGTTCGATTGCGAAATTACTTTCAACAGTCAAACGATCACGCGTGTTTTAACTTCTGCCCGCTGCGTCCGACTGCGCAGAATTATTGTCAGCCGAGCGATTTTGTGGAAAATCGTTTGACACTGCTCGGGTTAATCCAAATTCAAATTGATCATTATTATTGATTTCCCGCTTTGAACGACAAAATTTTGTTCTTTGTTTCCAACTTGTTTTTTCATCGTCTTCTACTCAGCTGCATCTTAAATACTGAGACAGTATCTGTTATTAGCAGACTGCGAATTTTTATGCATTTGTGGGAAACTCGAAGCTAAAAAATATATAAAATATCCAGACTAGAGTGTTTATTACAACATTTAACAACTGAAACGAGTTATTTTTCTTTTTTTCTTCTTCGCGTTCGTAAAAGTGTAATAAAATCTACGGTCTAATTGTTAGTAAAGATTTTGTTCGGACAACGAAAGATGCCTTCGCTGCATGAAATTCGAACGCGCGAAACGATCGACAAAAGTGTCGATAAAAGTTTCATCCGCTGGTTAAGCCGGAAACGATGAAAATCGCATAGGTAAAAATGAGCAACAAACGGCGAGGCTAAACGGCGCGCAGAAAGTTTGTCTAAACTGGAACAAGGTTAGTTGATAGCATAAAACGGGGTTATCTACTCGCAGGTAGGATACGTGATTTACGAGAGCAGAAACGGTGCTAGTTTCGCAGATTTTCCTGTTCGTTTAAGCACAGCCTTGCTGGAAACCGTGAAAATGCAATTTCTTTGAACGAACTCGCCTCGGAACACGTTTCTATCAACCGGTGAGCAATTTAATTGTGTCGCATTGGTATTACGCGACGCGAAAGCTGTAACTTACTTCAACTCGCAAAAGAATCGTCTTAACAACCTTGTCAAATCATCGAATTTCCTTCTGCTATTATTACGTGGTAATAACTTTCATTCGTTCTTTCTTTCTTTCTTTCTTTTTTTTTCGTTTCTTTGAAAGCAGTTTAGAAGACGTACATTCTTTTGTCTTCGTGCTAATTAGCTCACTGCGGATTTTTATGCTTTCATTTCATGCCCTCGTATTTAAGAACGCAAAGACGCGCTTGTAGTAATTATTTCCTTACTTGCGTAAGCGTTTCACGATTCTCTTTCTTTTTCTTTGAACACGCTGTCGTATTTGTATAACTACATTTTGATAAACAGCATTTGTACAGAGTGATGGACGTTTAGAGTCTTTTCGAGACGTATATTTCAAGTAATAATTTTTATCGACTTGTCCTATACAATGCTTACTTATAAAAGAAAAAGTTTCTGCTTGCAGATTACGGTTTCCAACCATTGAATTAGAAATACTCTGAACTTTCACGTGTTTTTCACATAATTTTTGATAAAATTGAATAGCTCGGAAGAAATTTAATTACAAGTTGCAAGCATTAAATTATATATGTTAATAATTTATTATTAGGTGTTTATTGCCAGAGTGACAAAGTTATTGTGCGGTTAAATTAATTAACAGGTGAATACTTTTACATTTTGGAATATCGGGGAAATTCATTGCGATTTTTGAAAATATGTTATCGACTTTGCATTGTGAAAAGAAGAAGCGAAACGGTGTACTGTTGCCAGAAAGTTCATTCAACGAAAATTAGTCACAACTAACGAAACATGTGTGCAAAAATTAAGTACGAATGCCAAAAGTTAATGTGTATCTATGTGTAAAACGCATAGTACATGCATGCGTCTACTATACAGTTCATAACTAAATTACATTTAGATTTGTCAATTTTATTACAGATATACCAGATATGATAAAAATTGAACGATCCTAATTCAATGGCCGTAGAAATTCCCAACACATGTGTAAAGATCCGCTGATCTGTTAGCAAAGCTACTGATCAAAGAACAAAGTTGAAAAACGCAATAAGAAGGAACACTCTAAACGCACAAAGCTCCCCTCATCCTTCAACTCACTTTTTGAGAAAAAGGGACTCAAATAGCTCAACGAGATTCGTCACGATCTCTCGCCTCGAACTTCCAGCGTGAAACGTCCTTTCACAATCGACGATACCTCGATCTCGTCGACACGCGAGCTCCCCGAGCCGTTACATCGTTAAACGACAACTCTCCAAGTTTCGCGAGGGTGACGATCTCTCGATTCTGCTTGCAGGCGCTGAGATTCGCCGCGGCGATGCAGCTGACAGAAGTGATCAGCGTGCCAGCCAAGTCCAACGAGGTGATCTGCAGAAACGGCGCGAGCAAGAACGAGCTACGAAAGTCGGACGACTACGACGCGAGAAGATCCTGCGAGAATCCTGCGTACTCGTCCAAGGACGAAGCGGCGTGAGACCGACTACGGAGAACAACAATCGCATTCTCCGACTGGACTTTCGTTGGTCTCCTCTACACGACACGACGTAAAAGTCCTTCGAGAGATACCTTTCTTTTTTTCTCAACTGCGAGTTGTCTGTCTTACTCGCTTGGTGGTTCTCCGAACGACAAGACGCTTTCTTTCTTATTAGGATAGTTTTTATTTTTTACGAGTAACGTTACGATTAAAAATACAACACAAGCGAAGCAACGCCATTACAATTCTACCCGATCATTTTTCATTGACTGCGAGAGAAACATTTTGCACAATTAATTATTGGCGTAAATAATTTTTCAAAGCGAAGGATATTTTTTATTTGTCTGTAATAAGCGTTGATTTGGACAGGAGCGAGTTGTTCTCTCGAGTATAATCTCCGAACTTTCATTTAACAGCGATCTTAATATCCAATGCTACTATACTGCAAATGCTCGTTAGTTAAAATTGAACGAACAAAGACGTTTCGCGGAACAATTGATTAAATACAGACGCATGTTCTCCAAAGTTTTCTGCTTTCTGAACAACTGTTACGTTGCAACGCAAACGAAAAGTTTCAGCTCGCAGCGTAACGCGTAAAATTAGCTCGGAACACGAAAATCTGTTATGCCAGCGCGGCTCTCCTGCATATTCCATCCATTTCTCGATTCCATTGAGAATCCGTGGGGATGTTTAAACTCAGGGAGTCATAATTCCAACAACAAATGTCGGAAAACGGGACAAAGAACAGGAAGAAAAGTCTTGTAAACGTAAAATAGGTAAAAGATTCGAAGAGGTCTGTGTAAAGAGGAAATTTCAATTTTCAAGAGAGACGATGACGGGTCGCGAAGAAAAATTTTCAATGATTTCAGAATCTACTAAATTCTTGCAACTTTCGAGGGCAAGGACATTCTTACCTCTCCGCCTGGCGCACGATGTGAAAACATCGTTGAACGGATCGAACTCGGTGTTGTTAAATCGGAGAATTCACGCTTAAAAATGAGGTCAACTGGATTGTTGTTCGACTTCTTTTTCACAAAGTTGCAACAGTTTGAAGTACCGTGTCCATCGTTACACGCTCACTTTTTGCGTATTTCGGCGTCAATAGCAGTAATTATTAATAGCAATTTGTGCAAAAACTATGATTAATGATTCAGCTGTGCTCCCCGCTCTATGCAACAGTAACAATAAACATGTACGTACGTACGTTCGCATCGGAAGCGAATTTCGCCAGATAGAATTATTTGTTTAGTCCGTCAACAGGATTATCTATTTGTTTCCACTGCGTGACGCAACATTTTCGTTCGCGGCACGTGCATGCCTGCCCGCGTTTCGTAAATAAATCTATTTAGCGGCAGTGATAAATTGCAAAAAGCGCCGGGGTCGCTCGAGGAATTCATTTTCCAAACAATCGCGGTGACAAATCGCCGGAACGATTTTGCAGGCAAAGCTTCGACTGAAATGCCGACGTCGTATGTCAAGAAAACCGTTCTAATTAAAATACGCAGTTGCCCGTGAAAACGTTACTCGGACGTTGACAATTTTTTTGAAATATAAACTTCATTAATTCACTCGCCGTGGTAAGATTCAACCACCACGATTATATCTCTCCGATATATTGCAAGTATACTTATATTTCGCAAAGATTCACGTTGTCAACACTCATATTGTACATTAATCTTCCACTAAATATATCTTTCGTAAGATCATTCTTAACACTCGTTATGTACTTTGACCGGCCACTCACGTTTTATAGAAACTTTTCTACTAAATATAGCTACTTCCGTATACTTTTATATTTCCACCCGTATATTTGCAAATTGGTTTTAAAATTTGAACGCATCGTAACGATGAAATTTCAAGATATTTTGACACAACACGCGTACATGTATTATATTCCTTTTTATAAAATTTCTTCTGTCGTGTTCGAATACTGCTTGCGAGCGACTGTAACTGCATCCATTGTGAGTGAATTGCGTTTAAAATACACACCAACCTCGGAATAAAGAAGATCTCTCGGTGAAAAGAACGTGTCCAATTGTTCGACAGCAGCAATGGTCATGGTAACGTACGATTGTGCGATTCAACAACCATCAGCCACACGTACGCAATGAACGGGTATTCCATCACGATATTCGATCGTCACGAGGAACGTTATGAGTGTGATTCGTCGTATGGAAACAATTACCACGTTGTAATTATTCCAGATACAATCGCTTCAACACAGGCAAGAAAATGTTCCCTCGATCAAACGCGAACTTTCTTTCTCTCGGAGATCCACGATCAATTTCGTTTAGGTTCATTTTGCGAGACGCTGTGACATTTCATACTCGCTAGCAAGATCTGCCTTCCACGCAGGAGGTTCACGAGTTGAATCACGAGATAGAAACCGCGGAGTGGTTATGTTTCCACGGTTACTTTGTTTCACTGCGGCTCGTAAATCGCGGTTATAAAGAATTACGCGGAATATTAGTTGAAAAATATGGGCTGCGTTTAATATGACGCAGCGAGGGCCTCGTTATTGCGTCGTTTCCTCCTTGCCGCTCCAACAAGTCGGGCGAATGAAACGACGAACGTTGTCGTTAATGAAATTTTAATCTTCGGTTAAGAACGACTCTGACGAATTCTAATTTTTTCCCTCCGTATGTCACGATTCGCGTAAATTGTTTCAACGTTTGTTAAAAATCTTGCACAGATATATTTCGTGTAACGAGACGTGACTGTCGTGATTACATCGATGCACTTTGGAGCAAAGGAGTTTGAAGTGAAAACCGCATGACACTTGGTTTACGTAAGCGTGGTAGAATACTAATTTTCATAAACAATAAAGTTTTATCAAAACAATTCAAACTCAAAAATTGCACCTATAAAAGAAATATAAAATATACGAAAGACAGTGGACTCCAGTCAATATTTAGTAAGTGAAACAATTTTCTATCCAGGTTCTCTCCCTTCGATCATACTCTCGAAAATATCGCATTTGTACAAAGATCGTATCCTGATTGAACATCATACTTTCAATCACATCCTTGTAAAATCTCAACAAACTTGCACGCGCGCGTGGCAAACGTTCAAACATTTTCACGAGCAAGCCACTAAATGATGCATGACATAAAACACACAGAATATATTGCCTCTTGTAACGCTCAATTACTAAAACAATTTTCTCCGTAAATCTTCTTCGCTCGTTTGAATTATAGTTTCGAAAAGTGCAAATTCTAGTCTACTCGTTACAAAATCGCAACAAGACTCGATGTGATATGTAATATGAAAATAAATGTTTCGCAACAAGTATATTCATATGCTTTCGCGAGGTGGCTGTGAACGTCAATCCTCGATACCAGCGGATCATGAATGCGAAACGATCGCGAGCGCGATGAATCGAGTGGTAACCACGAGCAGCGCCGTTTCGAACGACCTCCGGCAGTGCCGTTTGTTCGTTTCAATTTCTCAGCAGCACCTGGAACAATAGTCGCCGGAGTATCGTTTGTAGCGGAGTCGAAGCGACCAGAGGGAAATGAGGGGAGAAGCCAAGGGCGCGCAACAGAGGACGGCGGCGAAACGAAGCAATTCACCTATACTCTCGCGCGTAATAGATGGCGTCCATTAATTAGGAAAAAATACAAGGCGACGTTGTAATTCATTAGCGAAGTCTTTACCCGCGATTTATTCTCGTCGCGAGCCATCGCGCCACGGTTTTCTTCCTTCCTTTTCTTATCTCTCCGTTATTTCCTGCGCGGTTCCTTAATTAATCGATCTGGTATGTGACCGACGTTGAAAGAAAGAAGAAGAAGAAGAAGCGGCAAGGGCGCTAGAAAAACAGACGGGGAGAAACCTGGCTGGAAGTACAGTATCTGGGCCGCAAAGTATTCGGTTGAAACGAAACTTTTTCTTTCTTCAGGGATTTTTGAAATTACCGAAGTGGAAAACGCGGATCGTTTGTCGCGAGTACAAAGCGTTCGAGGCACGGACATTTTGGAATGTAGACAATGTTGTTCGCCAATCGATGTTAATACGTATCGTTGACAGTGAGATTATTCTCACGAACGATTAAAAATTATTATCTGGTTTAAAGTTTTTACAACTCTGATCAACTTCGATAGTAATATTAATAGATTAACTATCACGACAGTCGTCGTCATTAGTGATTGGCATTGCTCTTTCGAATGTTTAAGGTAAAGTAGATTTTCCTCTTCAAATATTGTGATTTCGAGTGGAGATTTAAAAGATTACCTTGATAATTTTCACTTAGTTTTTCTATGTAGAATATATATCTATAATTTTATGAAATTTTACGAAATCTTATGAAATTATCAACATTTTATCTGAGACTAATAAATGTTTTAATAATGAATATTTTATGTATAAATTTAATATACGACTGGGACAAAAAGCACCAGTTTCTTTTTTCTTTTTGATAAAGAAATTAGCGTGGATTAGGATAAACTATCCTGCCATAGCCAATTAAAGAAGATCATAATTTTTTGTATCTTTAATGACAAGATTAATCCAAATGTCCATACATATGAAAAATAACCCTCATTTTCGGTTCTAAGGACCTACGGTACAAGAAAATGTACCATGGCGAAACAGGCGGATAAAAAAAAGCTCCGGTTTCTAGAAGAGACCGAATTCAATCGTCAAAACTAAACTCGGGGATCATTTGTTACCTCGATTTCAAGCTGTGCGGACGTAAACAAATTAGCAAACTGTCTTCTCGAAAGCGAAAGAGAACTGTTATTCAGTCATAATTCATGTACGTATGCACAGTTGCTAATTTTTCATACGAAAATATCTCTGGACACGCGTATTCAGGTCAGACATTTCGCAGTCCAGATATCGTCTGAATATCTATAATACATAAACATCAGCAGAAGCGAGAGTGAGATAAAATCCTCCGGTCCATTAAAGGAAGCGTCAACAACGAGGCATGACGTACCTGACCGCTAAGGAAACCGCGACTTCGACTGAAATCCAACGAAAAAAAAATCCAACGATCCCTGCAGACTACGTATTTAGCGCCATGAATTTAGCCGCGATCCTATTTCGGCTGAGATAATTCGATTCGTCCGGCACGACAGAACACGCGAGTGCAGCGTCCATCTCTCGATGATTTCAACGCGGAAGGAACACGGCATTTGCGAACAACGTGATTAATATATAATAGTATATTAGTATAGTATAATAATATATTTATAATATATAGTATAGTATATTATAGTATATAATATAATACTTTATTATACACTATATTAGAGTACAGCACAGTACAGTACACAGTACAGTAGAGTACAGTACAGTACAGTACAGTACAGTACAGTACAGTACACAGAACAGGACAGGACAGGACAGTAGAGTACAGTACAGTAGAGTACACAGAACAGGACAGGACAGGACAGGACAGTACAGTAGAGTACAGTACAGTATACAGTACAGTACACAGTACAGTACAGGACAGGACAGTACAGTAGAGTACAGTACAGTATACAGTACAGTACACAGTACAGTACACAGTACAGTACACAGTACAGTACACAGGACAAGACAGGACAGGACAGGACAGGTTGCGAACAATGTGATTAATATATAATAGTATATTAGTATAGGATATTAATATATAATATATAATATATATATAGTTCTATAAAAAAAATAGTGCTATATTATATACTATAGTATAGTATAGTATATTAATATATAATAGTGTAAAATATGGTACATGTTGCGAACAACGTGATAATATTATATTAACATACTCTCTTCAACGGCCTCTGTTCTGTCGCCAAGTTTCTCGAAATTTGTATCTGTCTAACAATGAGAAAAACATGCGATCGATTAAGAACCTTCCACGTTAACGCGGCAACTTTCCAATTACGTTCGCTGGACGCGGCAATTTCCAAACAATTGCACTTTCCGATTACACCTTCGTTGCGTTCTAATCGATTCGCGATTGAGGCCGCGCGCTCGGTGGTGGCTAATTTTATGAATCCAATGTAAAGTGTAAAAAGTGCTAAAGTGTCGAGGATACTTTACAAGAGTTATTTCATTTCTTCAAATGAGAGTTGCGTGTTCATTCAGATTGTTATTAAATTGCGAATATTTATTCACGTTCTTACGAACGTGCGTGGGAAAATGACAGATGGATACTTGTTTCACCTGTTAAATATTCCAACGCGTACTATATTTTGTATACTTTATTTACATTTGTATAATAAGAGTAGCATGTCTTCAATCATTTTGATGCGTATCATTTGCATTAAAAGTTAAAAATTGGACGTTTTGTTAAAACATTCAACAAAGATTATTCTAGCTGTGGGAAAATTTGTCAATCTTCAAAGTCAGAGATATTATCACCTTTAGAGAAAAGACTTAATGGTAACTTATATTTCGTGCATGTATTGCGTCACTGCAAGGACGTGAGAAGCAACGATTGTTCACTGCGTTCCAAGTTCCAAGAGAAAAGTCAAGGCCGGAAGATGCCAAATTAATTAATTTTGCATATTACATTTCTCGAAAAGCTTGGCTTCATATTGCTGAAAGTTTTGAAGATTCCCATACGACGAAGCAACATAAAATACATGCATTTTGTTTTTGTACATAATATAAAATCAAATGCAAATGCGAGAAATTTTATTGGCGCACGAATTTGTTCGTTCAGAGGTCGAAGATCGATTTCTTACAGTGAATCGTCACTGTCACGTCGACGATTCGAGTTCCAGTTAAACTTAACTAGGCATACCTGCGACCAAGTTGTGCCTATCTCGTTGATTGCGCCACTACACGCGCTGACCTGATTACGATTGTTTCGATCGCGGCAATCCATTAAGCCGATAACGATCGTTTTCTTAAACGAAGCATTCGACAGCCGTTCCGTGGGGACGATTAAAGATTCCGTGGACATTGCAGCTGGTTCGTGGCACGGTTACGAACAGGATTCGTAAGTGTCTTCTCGCCAAGCGCGGCCAGAATCGATCGGCGACCAAGTTCCGCGGTTAACTCGGTACGTTTCTCGCCAATGTGGAACTTTCGCACTGTCGTGATAATCAGACCGGCGTTAGGATAGGATACGGGGTTGGTTTCTTTTTTAAACGAGCTGCCCGCGTGCCACTTAATACTTCGGGACGAGACTTGGAATTTATTTATTCGAAGAGGAAAGTGTACACGGGTCTTTGAGCATTGCGCTTTGGGCTAACGAGCACGGGGGCTAATTTATGGCGAAGAAGCTATTTTCCCGGAGGAGAATTCGTAGACGCCGCACATATCCTTCGTGCGTGTTATGCAAAATCTCGTATCTCTGTCCGTGAGATTGGCAAGCAAATCGTGCGACACAGCTTGCAAAATGTGTTTAAAACAAACGCGATTGTTGGTCAAAGTTTCACATTCGTGCAAGATGAGAGCGATTTGTAAAAATGTATGTTGTTCGTACAGATTATGCAACAGATTATGCTTTAATCAGAAAACTATTTTCATCCGTGTCGACGTCTACCAATAAATGAAAAACATCGAAGAAATTAAAGTGCAAAGAATGGGAAGAGTTTATAATGCGATAAAGGATACTAGTTTCTGTTTATATGCGTATCTTTGGGAAGAAAATCATTCAACTCTCTGAAAACGTATCGCTGCAAATTTGTCAAATTTTTATTTCATCCACCACTCTTATAGTTTTGGCGTTAATTTAACATTTCGAGCGAAATAATAATCCTTAAAGATTTTAACAATGTAACGTTTGAGTGGATTTCACGCCACTTTCCGATACTTGTATTTCCTTCGTCTGAAATACCGTCTTTTATACGCGAATCTGTAGATTCTTCTTCAAAATTGCAAGATTTAATTGAAATTTCCTATCGCTTTTCCTATCGAATTTCTATTTTCACATTCTCGCGACGTAATTTCTCGGTAACGGTTAGAGCTTGGATGAAATCGATTCTTAGAAATCAAGACTCGAGGTGCAACGTTGTTCAATCTGTGAAATATGATCTATGGATGATCCGTGAAACTGTCCGATCGAGAAGAATTTCACGAATTCCTCGAGAAACAAAATTTGAAACAACCTGGCATCAGAATGGAACTGGGTGTCACTTGGCTGCAACATGCCCCAAAAATTCCGAGAGGAACCGGCGAGAAATTCCGCGAGTCGTTGATCTGTGGAAGATTCAGGAAACGTAAAAGCTTTCCGAAAAAGTGTTGTGGTTCAAAGTTACTGTCCTTCCTTGCAACGAGCAATTTGTACTTTATGCACGTCACACGTTCACCACGAACCTGTCCTTTCTTTATCCATAACATCTGATTATATTCCAAAAAATAATTATTTCTATCGCTGTAGAAATACGGAAGATGAATACGATAAATTTCTTTCGCAAAAGAGTAATTCTTAAACTCAGCACCTACATAATATAACAAAGTTATGCACCTCTCCGTTTGATTCTGGAACTTTGAATTTTCAATTCGACATTTTGTTGACATAGTTCTTTTGTCGCATATGTAATCTTTCCTGCATTATGAAAAATTAGACGCATCACTTGTAGAAATTTTTTAACTGGAAATTAAATATTCGATACGGTGCACACGTGGTCACAAAATATGAAATTGACAAATCAAACATGTTTTAGAAGGTTCGTGCAGATGTCCGAAGGTTTCGTCGACGTCAAATATCGCGACCTTACTTTTCATTATATTGGTTTCCATCGCAAATCAACGCACCGTATAACGCGCGTATACGAAAATGAGAAATGACTTGTCGAACTTATTCATCCATGCTTTTTTCCCGAACATCTCGTATTAAATTTCCCATTTCAATTTTCCAGCAACAAACTACATTATCTCAAGCATAACCCTCTCTTACAGGATAACACATTTATTTACGTAACTTAGAGGCACCTACGAACCAGCCGGCTTCACATCGCGTACGCGGTGAACTCGTTAAACAGATTTCCTTATAAATCTCACGTCGAACCCCCCAAGCTTTTCCCCGACACTTTTTTCACTAAATTTCCATGTTTATTCACATGGAGTTTCAGCCAGCGTTTCGCTGAAACTTATCCGACGTCATATTCTCTTCGCGCGTGCATTTCTCGTGCTTAAACATAATCGAGTCTCGCGGCGAACTGAAATATTCAGATAGGAAAGGAATTCCTTGTTTCGTCCGCCTGTCTCTCTCTTCTCTCGTCTCGCCGGAACGATATTTCCGTCGTACGGCGGTATCTCCGGCAAACTGCTATTTACGTGCGACATTTCTCCGCGTGATGGATAAAATGCGCGGCGCACGATGCAACAACAACAAATAAAGGGGAACCTTCGCGCGCGACGCCGTCGTGAAATTCCATCGGACGAGTCGCGCTCCTCGTTTCATCACACCCGCCGTTAAGATGCGTCAACGCTCGTTGACGCACGCTGTTAAAACGCTGTTTCTTTGAACAAACGTTGCCGGTTGTGCGAGTCGTGCTTCGTTTCAATTAAATGAAAAATTCCGCGTGCCGCGCCAGTCCACGGAAGGCTGGCAGACGCGTATAAACTCGAAGTTACGAACGCCACTTCGAAAATGTCGGGTTAAACGTTGTTGCGTCACGGTGGAATAAACGACCTTTGTTTCACTTAAGTTTCAATTGTGATATGGACGTTTAGCAACGCGGTGAAATTGTCACGTAAAACCTATATACGCATCGACTGCATAAACGTGCAACCGTGGCGAGTATTTTTGATTTTTATAAAGTATCGCGTTGCAACACTAATGCAATGGAAGTGAGCTTTTCTGCTTTGTAATATTATAATATGTAATATTAATATATATATTGTTTATTAGTTACTCTACTATTATATACTAATTATTTAAAAATGTTTTATTTCTGATATTTGTTTCATATCGTTCGTTTTAAAATATAGTGGCGAAAATAAATTTGCGAGAATTAGTGATTTTTACATTAAACATTCTTGTTTTATCAACATTTTACTCCAAGATGTACAATCATACATTAGAATCTCTTTTCTTCAACTAGTGAATTATCTATTAAACTGTCTGTCAAACTACTGTAACATTCACTGTGGGAGGAATTAAAAAGTACAAAAGAATCCTTTTCATATATTTTCATAAATTTCTAGCGCTTACATTCCTGAATTCCATAAATTAGTAATATTATATGTATAATCCAAATACGAGACACAATTTTATGTCTTCGATAAAAAAAAAAAACAACAATGCGAAAAGAAAACTGAAGAAATTGCAAATAAAGAACAGTACTTGAACACTCTGCGCGTGTCGCGTGGCGAAAGATTAATAGAACAACAATGACCCAAAGCTTGCGCAAATGGTCCAAAGTTATTATTTAGAAAAGATAAAGTTAACACCAGGAGCCATTAATTTCCGTAAACAACAACGAATTTAATTAAAGTTCACAGACGGTCAGATGGTTTCTAGAGTAAATTACAGTCGTGTCTCAACTTCATTGAGCATCCAATGATTCATTCATTAACGAGGCAGCGCATGGAAATGCAAACTAGTCGCCAGAATACGCAGCCAGAGTGCGATCATCTGTCACAAACGACCAATTCAAACACACGAACGTGCATATGTGTGTAAACAACGAGTTAGTCGTACGAAATAACGCTGCTATGTATGGCGGGGAAGAAAAGCCCTGATCCAAGACGGAAGCGATAATAACGGACGAGCAAGATGAAATTGCGTTCCCCTTTTCTGTTTTCGCACGAATCGCCGAGGTTCCCAACGAATTTCCCCGTCCCTGGCGACCAATAAATCCTCGCCGACTGAATCCGCGCTGATTGTAGCCGCCAGCTGTGGCGAACGCAGCGAAATTTCGCGTTGATATCATCGCTGTCGATGATTAATTGCGCATTGAACCGGTCGCCGATCCGCGATAATTCTGATTTACGTACCTCGAAATGTCGCTTAACGAGCCTCAAATCGGATATTCGCCTGTTTTTTAACAACGGCGTCGAATTAATGTGTATCAATTAGCGTTCGTTTTCGGGTTGCGAATTTCCAGCGGGGCATCCTAAAACGGACCAATTCGTTCTGCGATCTTGCTCGCCGTGGTACACACGTACGCGCGTGATCAAATGAACTTTGGATTTTAGTTTAACGCCAGTTAGTTTGTTTTAGACGAATATTGGTTTAATGGAGTTCGTGTGTAATTTGTGTGAAATTGATTAGCGGAAATAAATTTTCCTCCGGAGTATCGGAAACATAATGAGATAGCGGAAGATTACACGAATCTTCGATCACCGGCATAAACGGGAAATAATTTGAAATTAATGTTCAATCATTAATTCGAAATTGAACGTTTAAGGATTGTAATGATATAGCAGGACTTCCTTCGTTCGAATATTTTAACTAACGGAATATTTCATTTACCGAATACTCTTGTTCACCACTCTATGTTAGTTCGAGCATAATTGCACACTCTTGGCGCGAAATACAAATGCAAATTTAACAAAATATTATATTGAAATTTTGCACACTTCGCGCGCACGTGAATTGATAAATTTGTAAATTCCATTTCTCCGCGTTCGTTTAATTTTATTTCGATTTGACCGCAAAAATGATTGCGCGTTGCCCCGTTGCGTCGCGAATTTCGCCATCGCGCGAAATCATCGTTGGCAAAGCATCACAGTTCGAATAAGGAGAAAAGAGATCTACTTCGGAATTTCGGTTCTTTGTAACGTAGAAGGTTCAGCCTGGAGGGCGTTCTTTCGCGAAATCGATGGCGCAGCACTCCACCTGATTCATCGTGCGAGCCATGGGTGGTGGAACATTGAAAAAAGCTTTCAGGATCCATCTTTCTTTCTCGTTCCTTCCCTCGCGACAGGGGATCGGCTCTTACGTCTGAACCACACACGGGTTTCCATTATGGCTCGCGTTGCATGTACTTACAAGATCTTACACACGAGAATCGATTCGTGCCGTAGATATCACTTTCTCCGACTATCGAGGCAAACTGCACTCTGTCTGTCTGTTAGGTACGTTTTTATCTTCATTGAATATTCGTTTCTGCCACGTAACGTTACTTTGTTATTTCCACGCTAAAGCTCTGCGGATTCAGTGAAATCAACAAAAGCGATCCAATGTACGGATAAAAGAAAATTTGCAGCACGGTGGTAGTAATCTGTTCTCGAGAATACTTTCTATTTATTTATACACGGTGCAACTGCTAAATAAAGTCTCTTGTTAAAAATGTGATATATTTTTTTCTCGTGCAATTTCATATATTTTATAAATTATTTACGAATATGACATCTTTTCTCCAAAATATACATAAAATTATTTTCGTAATTGAGTTGGTTCTAAATAGAAAATTTTATCCGCTAAATATCATAGTAAACTCTACTTTGAATATTTTATATATTTTTGCACGTTATATGCATTTTCTTCCCAAGGGTGGATAAAAATCCGCAGCCTCTCCATTGTATTCAACGACTCTTCTTTATCTCGCGATCGTAAAATGAATGGAAATTTCGAAATGTAACGCTGCCTTTGAAACATCAAGCGACCGACAATTTTTAAATGAAATTTGTCGATACCCTGGTGACGAGATACGTGTCCTGAAAGCGTGCGCATCTCCTTTTCGAGCAAACCGCGAGAAATAGAGGTGGCCTTTTAATTTGTGGCCATATCTCGTTGGAGAACAGACGAGCAACACCAAGGGCTAAGTAATCCAGAGACATTCGTTTCTCCGGCGAAATCTCAGCGCATGTTGCTCGCCAGTACTAACCGGAACGCGTATATTCGCATAATACATTTGTCAAGCTTTACGACGCACTTGGAACGAAATCTGTCTTTAATCGCAGCTCTCAATGCATCGATAAATTACGAGTACAACGACACCGTTTTGTGTTTCGTGTGTTTTTTTTCACACCGATTTAGTGTATTTATAGCAGAGTCTATCGGTAAATATCTCGTCGTACTGAGGAAAAATACTATTTGTCTTCTTAACTCTTCGGATGACTCTTCTCTACCAGAAATTATCTCAGCAATACTAAATTTCATGATTTATAATATAAAACAAATCGCCGTTCGATTTAACGTATAATTTTGTCAATATAATAATCGACAAAACGTGTTACGTATAATATGTTCGAGCTTTGAACTTCAAATTGACAATATTTCATTGATTACAATCTTTGACCGACTCGCAAATTTCCTTTTCATAAATTCAAAGTTCACAGGGACTAACCTCTCTCACTTGCGCTTTTTTCCAGTCAAACGGTATATTTACGTTAGTTCTAGCATTAAAGTGAATAGAGGGCCGACGAGATAAGTAAAATTACGCGTTCGTGATTTCATATTATCACTGAAAGTGATTTTAGTGGGGGTAACCCTCTTCAGGTGCAACGCTGATGCAGCGAAAATTAGCGATTGGTTGACTTGGGTCACGTGATTTGCGAGAGGGCGTGGGGTAGACCTCGAATAGGAGTGGCGTTGTTTGGTAATTTGTGTGACGAATGTGTAAGTGTAAGTGTAATTCAGTGAGACGAATCGTACTCTGGGGCACAAGTCGTGCAATTTTTTCCTTGAAACTGTACGCAAAATGTGATCTCGAGAGATGGAACTCGAGGAAGAAGAAATTCCTGTTTCGTATTCGCGGAATGAAAATGCGGATTCCATGGATGTAGCACGTCCATTTTATGTTGCAACTACTGTTCTCGGAGAGATAACTATCATCTCCGAGAGGGCTCGAACGCTATTAAGGTTAGCGAAGATTGGCAAAGTTTTCGAATGAGAAAGTAGCAACACCGGGGAGTCTCTGGACTTGCCAAAACAGGGATGGGACGGCCGTAAATAGAAGGATGAAATATAATTTTGGTATTTGATCACGTATGCTGGAAGATCAGAAACGAGGTCTGAACGGTAAATGTAGACACGATCTCTAAGAATAGCGAATGTATAATTTACATTTTAATCGATTTTCGGTTGTATTCGCACTTTAATTTAGTGTACATCTTCGTTTGCGTTAAACTCAGTTAGATTGGCTTCGGTATATTGGACGACAGTCCACTGAAAACAGAAAATTGATCCTTTATTTAATTTACGCTTTTATATACGCAAAACTTAATTATCAGAATGTCCCTGTTCCCGCGATAGAACCGAGCACAAAGAAGAAATAACGTATTTTTGTGATTAAATTAATCCGGAATTGGACAGTGAATAAGCGAATAAGAACGTTCTACGTGCGAGATTGAAAATAGGCTCTGAATTTTTTGCAATTTAATTCTCTTGGAAAGAAAAGATTTTGTTCTGGTTATTTCCACAGGCAGAACAACCTTCTTCTATTGATTACTTCTATCAAGTTCAAAATTAATCCTGTCCAAGTACAATTTCTTACATAAATTATCGTAAGAATAAAATCATTTTAATTCAAACTTTCTCTCTCTCTGAATATTTGAAATCTGCAGACGTACGTATGTAGACTTTCGTGACTGGCTGTAGACGTATTTATAAACAGACCAACCGTCTCCACAGACTCAAGACCAAAATTGATTGCTTCTGTTATTTGATTAATATTCGACATTTAATTAAAACTCAATACGAAACGACTATCATTTGGAATTTGCGTGATAAACCAAGGCCGTGACATTTTGCACACGTAACGAGAGAATCCACTAATTCTCTCTGCATGCTATAATTTCTCGTTTAACTAATAGGAAACCACATTTGAATAAGTGGATCCAATCGGTAGGAGTTCACTTCGTTCAGTCGTTCGTTAACTAAAATTCGTTTAGTGAATGAAGTTCTACCGCATGTCGAGAAATACATAATGACCAAAATATGTAGCAACAAAGTCAATCTCTCTTTCGCATCCATCAATATTTTTCTTTAGTTGACTAAAGTCTACAAAATAATTCTTTGCGACCGCAACATTGACCATAAAAAACAACGCAACTTTTTTTTAATTTAATTCCTTTCCTATATCTCTACAATTTCGTAGATATTCGTGATCTATCATTTTTCAGTAAGAGAAAAATTATTTTAAAATCCTGCAATTGCCAAATTTTGTTTATTACTATCCTTGTTTAACTACTTAAGAGTAATTAACCAACATACGTTCTTGTACTCGCGAGAAATTTATTGACGCGAATTTCGTTGATTCATTTATTTACGTAAATTTAATTCGTTCGAATTAAATATTTCTTCAAAATAATCCGTTTGATCGGATACAGAATCGAGATCGAGAATCGAGTAATAAAATCAAGCGGAGCGATTCACCCTTGACGCAAGTGAAATCGTTCGAGTTTAACGCGTCCCGAAACATTCGCAGCGAACGTCTAAGCGCGGCTATCGCCGAAATGGCGTCTGAAAACGCGACGCGACAGCTCAAAGGTGGTGCGCGCGGCGACGCTCGAATGATTTCGCAAGCAGTTCGCAGGATCAAAAGATTCTTCTTCAAAAGAAGCACAGGAAACCGAATTTTCCGACAGCTCAAAGACTGGCGCGCAGCACGCTTAATCACTATCCTTCGAACGTTTCTCGGTGCATGAATCAAACGCGGTTATTGTTCATTCGTGTGTGATTGTAGGTTCTCTCCTTTCTCCCCCTTTAAAATTATCAACAACGCAATTCATTGCCTCGCTCTTCAAGGATCTATTCACGCACACGTTCTTATGCGAATAGAATTACGAAACTTGCGTATCTGTATACGAATAAGTTTAATTTCTTCCGTGGCAATATGATGCCTTCCAAGGTTTCTATCTTTGAAGTTTTTAAGGAATTTGATTAATTACTTGTGTTTTCGTGTATTCATTGATCCGTTAGTACATGAATAATGATAACAATAATAATAAATGCAGCTGTCTTTTGTCTAATTTAATTTCACTAATAATAATGACGACGACAATTAATATGACTGCCATTTTCAAGAGGGGAAAAATTATATCTCTAGATATGAGAAGATTGCAACAAGAACATCTTTTGCCTACATTAGCAAGAATTTTTAAATTGATAATAATTAAGTTAGTATTGATGGGAATAATCAATTAACATCAGTAATTAAACTCCTTTAAAAATGAAATATCATATAAACGGAAAATTACGCCATTTTTCATGCAAACACATTTCAACTGCTTCTGTAGAAGCTGGTTCCAACTATTTTTTCAAAATAGAATTACTTAACGTTAGTGACTGTGCTGTTGACCGTGATGGTTGACCAATTTCATACTAAATTCAACTACACGATACACGCACAAAGTGCGGATTTTTATACTTTTATGGAAACTTTTAAAATCCAAGTGCAGCATGCAAAAGCATCATACAGAGTATCCAAAATACAATACTCGTTACAATATTTAATTACAATAAATATTTAGTGGTGTTTCTGATGTTTGGAAGAACATGAATTTGCATGAAAATCAATGCAGTCTGTTTGCAAGCAACGTTCCTTGATTATTTTATCCAATCCTCGTATATTTCGTATCTGGGGAAACGTTGAAAGAAACATTTCACCGTGCGAATATTGTGCTCATTTGGGCCGAATGAGATTTAACAAAAGAGGATACGTTTGCATTTGCTCACAGCCAATCGAAAAACTTCAATTTGGCGCAACGACACGCCGCATTATTCTCCCGAGGAAGGTTAATACGTGTACAATGATTCAAGGGAACGAGCCTGGTAATAAATCCAATGTTCGACTAATTGTCTCTTTTTCTATCTCTTTCCATCCGTCCGGGACAGGACGAATTCGTAGTAAGAGAAATCTTCGACCACGTTCTCTGTCGCAAAACGAACATGACGTCTCACGGTTTCATAATTAACGAAGCGACCTTTTTAAGGCCGTCGCTGGGGATTAGTGTTGAAAAACGAATTAAAAAATTGGGACGTTCTAAAATTGACGAGACATCGAGCTTGAAGCATTAAATAAGTTTAGATGTAACGTAAGAGCGTGAGAAGATATAGACGAGTCTTAGACGATTGGATTGACCTAATTTGTGTTGGGACATTTAGCCGCATTATTTTAATACTTTTACGTCAATACCGCAAAGTAACTTTGCCAGACCCGAACACTGATATAAATAAATAAAAATATCTGTCAAAATAGCAAAGGCTCATCCTCTTAAATAAATCTGAAATTCCTTGAATCACGTATTCCAGAATACATAAAATATTCAAACTGTCTTGTAACATTTGACATGTAAATCGACTTTCTATCGAGGTTTTGCAAGTTGTTTGATTACTTTACTTGGTTCAAACAAAGTGTCGCAAATATTACAAAATATCAAAGAAAATTCAGAAAGTTGTGAGCCGAGTCACGAGTGTTTGGCAAAAGAATTGTTTATTAACAGATGTACTGGAGATTATTAAACTTGAAGAATGCAAATGCAAATTTATTCTGAATAAATCCTCCATATAAATTGCAGACATTGTATAAATTTCTGTATAAAAAGACAGAAACTTTGGAACTTCGTTTGACTCGCGTGCAAAGGATAATGAAATAAAACAGTACGTACGACCTAATTGCGCAATCTAATGGTCACAAGTTTGCGCCACTGAAATAAAGCTCGGGATAAACCGAAAATCAAACTTTTGCTATTTCACGGCGACGCCATTGTTCGAGGCAAATGTTTTACACGTTTCGCAGATGCCAGTCGGCCAAACTGTTAATTAAAAACGCTGTGTAAACGAACTCTCGTAAAGTTGCGATGCTCGAAATTGACAGAATGAGCCAGTGGTTGAAACGGCGAACGCGTTGCCGAAGCTTCGATATTTATAACTTTGCGAATGAATTCCCAAATCCAGCCAGCAACGTCGCTCGAAACGAACGTGCACGTCTATGTATAATATATGCATTTATCGGGTGAAAAATTCGCGCATACGCTCGCCTATTGGCACGTATGCAGCCGACAAGCAAAATCATGAATTTCTAACAAGATCGTGACAATGCGCCACGAAACGCTGTCTTTGCGATTATTCTCATATACCCCATTGTTTCCGTGGTTAGCATAGCCGGTAGGGATTTAGAAAGGTCCCCGCCGACCCAAGGTTGGCCCCGTGAGCTTGCACTCCGGGGCTAATTGGTAGCTCTCGCACTTGCGGGCGTATTCCCGGTCCCACGCCCGTGGGGGCCGTGTCTGGTAGGGCTTCATGCCCTACTACAGGCACGTTAAATCAACTTCAAGGGTTCTGTTTCCGTGGTTGTTCGCGAAAAGAATCTGAAACGGAAAGATATGGAGTCGTGTACACACAGCGAAGAGGAAATTGGGTTAATCCGTTGACGCTGTAGTAAATGGGTAATACAAATGAGATAATAAAGAAAGTAGACAGATAACGCAGTGAGCAGATAGTATCGCGGTGCGTCTCTCGATCCCGCTGGGAGTCCTTCCCCCTTGGAGCTTACACTCGTAAGCCACAGCGATGTTAACACTGGAACTGCTAAGACGACGAAACTACAAAACTTGTATCAGCGAAGCGAATTTTATGATAATTTTATAATAATCGTAGTTGCTATACGCATGTAATAACTGTATAATTGTATATTGATTACAATTGAATGTTTAAAATTTATTTAATATATTTAAAACTTATGGTATACAGTGAAGTACACAGACGCAAGTTTGAAGTAATATACATTTCACGACGCATCGATTGCGAATCTATAAAATTTTTGTGAAAAATTGCAAATTGACTGTTTTAATTACTCTGGTAATTCCATCAGACAGTAGTCAATTCCAATTCCAATTTTTAACGGGTAACAAAATGGGTAACAAAATGCGCACATCTTTCTCATGTAGATCAATAGTTGTTAAAAATCTTGTAAGAAATAAATTTGTAATTGTTCATATTTATGGAGAATCTAAGAGAACAATTGCATAAAATGTATAAAAGTATATAAAGTATCGACAGAGAAATGCTTCTCGCAATAGAGTCGACACTGGAAAAAAATTTTTAGTCGGAGATATATTTTTAATTGCGTCTGTAAAAATATGAAATTACACAAAGACCCGCAGCCTAATTCTAATTATTGATTACAATTGCAGTATTTATTTCTTGCACCGTATAAAACAGATACTGCGTCGAAATCCACTCTCGCACTGCTCTGTGAAAAAATTAACCTCCAAGCTACAGATCGTTGATAAGTACGAGCAAACGAAAAACCGACCATTGAGAAGCTTCGCCAACAACCAACGTTGCAAACATATCAAATATAGATAACGAGAAGCACAAAACTCTGGAAAACAAAAAACACGCTTTGCCATTGTTAATGACATTACCCAATTGAAACGTCACGTTATCCATTGCTTTTCGGCAACTACACCGTCAAACAACACTGAATTAACAAAGAAGCAACCAATGTGTTTTCAAGCCACAAATATATAACGACTCCGCAGTCTAAATCGAGCAGCGTATCGAGTTCAACATGCTCGATGATCGGAGGAGCTGGTACGTGACAGCCGAGGAATTAACCGATTACTTTCGTCCAATGCGCAATTAATTAACGATCAGCTTATCGCGCGGCGTTTGTTTATCAATGTTTCCAGGCGAAGGGCCAGGAACAACGGCGCGTCGGACCTCGATCGAGGGATAATTTGCCGAGAGGCCAGCCGGGAATTCCGACCGGAAGGCGCCGTGAGGCAGATCCGCGATTGTCTCCGTAAATCCGAGCAACAATCCTTCCTTCCGCACAGCTGCGGGATTTTCTCGATCCCCGCGGGCTTTCCTCGTGAAAATTTCGAAGAAACAGGACTTCGCAGCTCGCCCCCCGGAGACAATATCGCCGACCGAACACACTTGCGTCACGCGAGTAATCTCTCCGTCGTTGAGTCAAACTTAATTAGGCTCCAGCCCCCGACTTGAGTTTCGACATGGGACGTGGTAAACAATCTGTTTACGATCGCGTTCGGTTGCGTAATCGGAGACTGTCGATGCCGCGAGTTAACGACTATCGTATTATGTAATAATCGATCGGCAACGTCGTGGCGGTCTTTTGCCACGGCAAAGGCCTTTGCACCGGATAAAATGGCCGAGAGCCGAGAGATTCCTCACTGTCAGGCACAAACGGAGCAACTCTGAAGGGGTGTTGCGTCTCAGGTCGGTTTTCAAAGGACACATTACTCTAGGCGAAATCTTGGTGATCTCTCTTTTCCGTCGCGAAGCGTGGATATTTGTCGTATTTTGGCAATGAATAGAAACGAACATTCGTTTCGTTAAAGTATCACGTGTGTCGGGAGAAATTGAAAAGCTTCCAACTACCATTTCTGACCTTTATTTCTTTGCTTTTTAATTCCTTCAGCGTTTAATATCCTCCGCTGTTTCACTTTATGCTGCACAATTCTTGAACTGTATGAAACGTGAAACTTATTGAATTTTGAGCGATTCCTCAATCGAAATTGTTTCGGATTTATTATCATCTTAGTTGGAATCAAAAGATTTCTTAGTCTTTGTTTCAAATGCTTCTGCAAATAACATTTATGCCTTATTCTCTTTCTTTCTTGCTCTTAGTGTACTTTGTCCCAGTTTCATTTCATTAATGTAATTAACTTTTGCATTCGCATGGTATACATGTGTATATATTTACATTAATTTAACGATACAGAAATTTTTATCCTCTGGCTCCACATCGTTCGTTCACTTATTTCCAAATTGTAGAATTTGTCCAAATCTAGAAATCGAAACTGCTCGATCGTCGATTTAGTTTTCCAAATCGACACTCCTACCGCGTCGCTCCAGTTCAATTAGCACATTTGAATTCAACCTGCGAGGTTTCTGAAATTATTCCGCGAATCTGCTCCGAAGTTAAACGATCAAGCGGCGTCTCGTATCGGATGCGAATCTTACCCGCGAGGATCGGCACTTGGCCCGCGTGGCTCTAACGGCCGAACGAAGCTTTCCTCTTCCCGCGTACGTCCGCGCGTTCGCGATTGTTCCCCGGCGAAATTCGAAACTAGCTTTTCACGCTCCAATTCTCGCATCGAGTCCCCCTCCCCGCGTCGGCCGTTTATTAAAATCGTCTCTGTCCTTATTTGGACAGAGGCTGGCCAATTTGCCCGATACGCGGACGCGCGACGAGAACCTTCCGCTTTCCAGCTCTTTCGCCGGTGCCAAGTGTCGTTCCCCCAGGTGAATTTCCGCCAGGAACACGGCTCTCGACACGCTTCGTTAGCCCGACTCGCGAACAGATTCGGCTCTCCCCCTCTCGGCGGCGACCTACTTCCGGCAGCCGGCGTCTAAGCAACGTAACTGCGCCAAGTGTCAATTAAGTCCCATCCTCGGTTTTACGTGCGCCCAAAATCGACGAGCGTCGTTTCCAGACGAAACTCGTTCCTAGGTCACCGCGATCGGGCATTTCAGACACGTATGTGTCGCGGCACGTGTCGCTCGTCCCCAATACGCAATAATTTTAAACCAATGTTTGTCGCACGTTTGGAGTTTAGAACACACGTATCACAAGCACCGCGTTTAATCACGAAAGTTCGAACGTGTTCGCGACGGGTTACGAACTATCTCTCGGTTTTAAGAGGGAAAATCTCAACGTTCCACCGGAAGGCTTGCTATAACAGTATTCGTTGCCTGTGAAACATTTCCAAGCGGATGCTTTTCCCATTTGGGAAAATCGAAAGTTCGATTTTTCCCTCATCTTTGAGAATACCACCACTACCGTCGATCTAACCTTGCAAGTAAAATTCATTCAAATCGAAAAGTACCAAATAAATTTTAAGCCTACAATTTTCGGACACCGTGAATTAATCATTCGTGGCGTCCGTTTCAACGCTTCAAAACTGCCAAAGAGATCAAATTGTAATTCCTGTCGGATATCTTCTACAGATTGCAAAACAATGTATTGTGAAAGATTCAAATTACTACAGTTACAATGCACACCGCGTGAAATGCACAAATTAAAATAAAAGCTTGTTCCCGCTCCATTCTGTTATACATATAAAGTTTCTCCACTGCAAATTTCACGCTTTAATCGTCGACTGTGTTCTAGCGTCAACGAAAACGTTGTCAAACTGCGCTCCTACCTGGAAATTTCATGTATGCGTTTCTCACGGTTCTTTCGATACTCAAACAGCTGCTATTGCGTGTCGTCGAGAGCGTAGGTATTTTGCGATACACCGTAGAGTTTCGTTGTAATCACAGCTGCGTCGCTTTGAGCGACGCGTTGCCTGGTGCGCGCGCGACGCAACGGAGGCTGGATGGAGCAACGTTGCCGGTTTTACAACGTGTTACGACGACGCCGCGGCCGTAATCCCGCGCGAAGGAACGACGCAAGCAAGGACGCGAGGACGGTTTCTCGATTCACGAGAGACTCGTAAAATTCCGCGGAAATTTTGCCGCGTGAAAGAATGCAGTTTTGCCCCGTGTGTACGAACGGGAGATGGAAAAGATGCGTCGTCCGTGAGAGATGAAATTTTCGCGCACGAGGAGAAAGATTAACTTTGGATTACTGCGCGTCATTAGCGCATCGCTTGCGGAAGGCAACACTTCTTTCCTCGCGCACGTGCGAATTAATGAGGTTCCACGCGAGATAACGAAATTTCATTTCGAAGCGCACGTTCGGAAAAACAAACAGAAACGAACCGGCCAGGATAATTATGTAATGTTGCGAGAATATTAATGAACGAGTCCAAGATTAGCCGGATTAATTGCGGGCGAGGAAAAGAACATGACGAAACTAATTCTGGAGAAAAGTGGGGAGATTTTACTTTTCTATGTAAGTAATGTAAATAGAAAGTAAAATATTTTTCCTTTCCTCTCAATTTCGTGCGCGTGCACTGTCGACGAAGTAAAGCGCGATATTTGGTGTAATAACGTTGTTACCAAGGACGTGGATGTAAACGGCAATGGCTGCAGCTTATCGAGCGTGTTTAACGAACCATTAACATCGCAACTTCGTTACTTTTACCTTTGTCTAATTATGCGCCGACAATTAAGTAAACAAAGCGAGATTGACACGGCAAACGAGGATACCCGATGGGGAATAGACGCTGTTGACAGCGCGCGAGCGGAATACACCGTCGTGATATTCAATCGGGATCGCGACATGTATAATCAGGATCAATTTTAAGTCCACGCATCTCTCGTTTCAATTCTATTATCGCGCGAACCCAGCGCAATTTGACGAATTTCTCTCGTTGCCGGACGGTTCGCACGGCGCATCGACTTCAACCAATTTCATTGGGCGTTAATTGCCCTCATTGTGCCAGAGCAGACCAGCGGAATTTTCATGTCAGTTGTAAACTATTTCGAGAAGAACGAAACAGGAGTGTTACGGTTTCTGTTTCATTTCATGGATTTTAATTTAGGATGGCTGGCAAATGAATGATCTTTAAATATTTTGAGATTTTGCGTCTTTCGCCGCCGAGTTCATTTCTGCGTTAGAAATAAATTTTTATTCGGAGCAGTTCGCCTTTCTTCATAATTATTCGACCAAAAATTTACTCTAAACCTCTTCTGGGATCTTTCAGATAAGCCAAAGATAATTTTCTGTGGACAGATGTAAGGACAATAAAACTTTCAATAAAATTATAGAATAAAGAATTATAGGTAATTATCTGTGTCGGTCTAAAACGATGACAGTTCCACAGATTGATAAACGTTTGCTTTCAAAATTTTTGTCTTTAATCGTTTTTTCATTCTGAGAGTTGCCAAGTTTCTATGCAATTCCACTCCGTTCCAACAGAACCAACAGAAAATATTGTTTAATCCTCCGATTGCGTTTTCACCGAACAACGCGCGGCGATAGTATCGCATCGTTCGAGATTGTTATGGAAAATCGGCTTGCTTCCGAGAAACTTCGCCTGACGTTCCTTCGATTCCCGCGGAGAACTTTTCAACGAAGCTTTTGTGCCAGGCGAGCGACCCTAATAAGGGTAGCCGAGGTGTTTCCGTCCCGACAGTGTTCACGGAAGTTACCGACTCAATTGCATCTCCGTTCCGTGCTCGACACCACTGACAACATGATCAAACCGACGCTTGTTTTCGTTTCTTCCCGTCGATTCCGTTTCCCTCTCTCGTTGCAAATTCCCCCTCGCGACGTTCAACTTGCCGAGTACCTCGAACGCGTCTTTCACGCTCCCGTAAGAGGGGAATGTGAAGCATTCCTTCGGATCTCGTTACCGAACCAAAACTGTTGGTTCACTGACACCGTACAACAAACCAGACGAGTCGCGCAGTTTTCATGGATATTAATACGGCAGTGTTAATTAGCTCGACATTGACATAGCTGTTCAACAATAACCATTGCCAATTCACCTTGCACTGTACGATCAACGTTTCAATCTATTAATATCAACTTTATTGTTATTTAACGTTAGTTTCAAATTAAAATTTTTGATTGTTTTTCTTCACTTCCTGTCTTTCCTAACCGCTGTACTTTTTCGGTTTCCTAAATTTCTCGCATTTCTTAAATTGTTGTTTAAAAAAATGGAAAAACGTTCCACACAGACGTAAGTAAAATCTGCATTGAATGCTAACTCTTTCTGGTTTATTTTGTTGGAGTTATTGGTAACGAGGTACACGTTGATTTCGAAAATGAAATAAAACGCAAATGGCAGTGAAATCTCTCCAGAGGGACTGTTCAATTGAAACGCAATGTCCAGAACACATTTCTGTATTCTAGGACACATACAGTTATATTTATTACACGTTCATCTCTCTTGGAAATTGTAGTTTGCAATTTTGAGATACGCAAACGCAATTATCATATATACTACGACATGCGATGCAACGAATATTTTAAAAGTTTTGCTCTTATGTAAATTTAAATTTGGAAAAAGTAATTTGAAGGAGCAATAAATTTGGCAATAAATTGTGGAAAGAATAAAGATATTTTCTATTCTGCACAAGCAATTCTTTTGACTCACGAACGTTTCTCAAATAATTTATGTTTTTGTTTGAAGATTTTTTCCCCATCATTTCACATTATCGAATCTATTTTTCTCAGCGTTATAATCGCTAATACCCGTCTTATTGCTATTTCTTTGGAGCTGAAGTCCAAAGTTATATAAAAACCGAAGGAAATTCAAATATTTGCTTGGTTACGAGCTGGTTACTAATGAGTTACGAACCAACCACTGATCCGTTGCAATATTCCAATAAATATCTCAGTTTCTCAAAGTTTCGTAAAATTACAGAAACCAGATGGGAAGACGCAACGTATCACCGAGAAAGTATCAAACGAATCCTTAGAATTTCCTTTTGCAACTGCGAGATTAGAAAATATAATTTAATCGTACAAAGCGAGAAAGCACCGTTCGAATGGAACGTTAACGCACTATTGACGCAATGTTCGTCATCGGTGGGTCAAGAACGACACGAAAGAAAATACCAGCGAAACCAGGGAATAAATTGTGGTCCGAGGCGGGCAGGAGGGACTGATTCCCGGTCGCTTAGAGGGAACGAGAAAAGGGAGGAAGCGTAAACGGATTCAGCTGGGGGCGGACATTAGGTCGTTTCAGTTGGTTGCAACAGGTTTCAACGTTCGCTGCGGCGATCGACAGAGAACGAGGCCGTAGGTCGAGCCAGCCCTATTGTGCAGTTAGTTAAGCGTCATACAGACGCGTAATTATGTTCCGTGAATGCAGCACGACGACGACGACGTCAACGCGATCCGAGTCGAAAAAACCGAGAGCCAAAACCGTGATTTTACTCGAAACGAACTTTGACTCGAACGGATCGTTTCGACGTGATTGACAAATTCGACGTATTGTTCCTGTAATTTAACCGTTTTAGTGCCAGGGGTTTTTAAAAATCCGTGTTCGATCGTGCCACGCAGCGCGATAGCGCTTCGTTCCATCAGTCATATCAGAGACATTGTACTAACAATATAAATATTCGTGTTTTACGTTTTGTTTACGTAATCTTGCTTTATATCTTAGATACTCGCGACGAGCTACAATCGGAACCGAGCGCGTTGCGAATTAACGATCGTGACCAAACGTCGCGATCGCGCTGCGTGGCGCTGAAACGGTTAAAAACAATCGACTTATAACCTGTTGTTCGCCCTAAAGTTACAGCTTGATCCATTTGCTGCGAATAACGATGAAGATGTCTCATCGAACGAAAAGTGCATCGCTCGAAATATCTCGTCCAATGATTCGGCGAACTGTAAAAGGGATCTTAAATTTAGACCTTAGATGAAGGAAATGTCACACATGAACGATATTGCGTCGCGAGATACGTATCTTGTTTATAGCAGCTTACGAACGAAATTGGATCGCGAGATATCTCGTCCTTTGGCAGCGGAGGAATTAAATTCTGAAAAATTATCTACTTTTGGCTGAAGAGCTGATCGTTTCGATTAGACGCAGATGATCGTGAAAAGTCACTTGATGACAAAACTACATTAGACAGTAGTACAAAATTAATAAATCTATCGCATTTATTCGTATCGATTACAATAAAAATTCCAATCTGACTGTTGTTGATGATACTCCAAATTCAGGTCACTTTTGTACCCATTAACGACCTTTCTTCTTATTCACTTTTAGCACAATTATTTCTTTCAATTGACGCGGAAAATCGGTGGTAATTGGTAACAATACGCTGTAAAATCTCTTTACACTCCGTACTAATTACTAGTTGAATAACAAACTGTAGCGGTCTAGGATTCCTCAAATACGGGTTTCGAACACTCGCAAGTGGCTGCGTGCCTAGCGTCGATGTGTCCTACCGATCTTCGACGTTAAGCAGCAGAGTGTGTGGAACCCCGCTAGGATGGGTGAGAACCAGCCTAGTAAGTTTAGTTACAACAACGCTGCGACCAGCCCCACTGATGAATCTAGGCAGTGATTCCGAGACGAAACGCAAAACAATCGCTTTCTCTCACACCCACTTCCACTTAAAAAACCAAAATCCCTTTCACAGCTTCCACTCCCCTCCATCATATAAATTCGTCCCTTTAAAACTATCGAATGACAAGGTTTGAAGCTGCAATTGCATCACTTGCGCGGTGTGACAGTCAAGTTACACGGTTTCTAATCATCAATTTTGGTTCCAACTATAATAATAGTCGGCCATAATAATGTAAACTGTAACGGCCAACTTGAAGAGATTCGTTCCTTCTTTCCATCTCTCGTCTCTCTCGTCGTTTCTTGTTTGCCCTTCGCTCTTCGCTCATCGGGAAATTGCTTCTCGCGACAGAGAAGAGAAGCTTTGTCGAATAGGTTCTGACACCTCATTGCTATTCTTTCGAAAGTTTCACCGATAACGGGCGAAGCGGACAAGCCGAGATTACGGTGAAACGCGACGACCAAGCGCGAACTCGTCAAATATTGAAATCGTTTCGTCGGGGCGGCGTTGAGAGTCTTGAACGATTCTTGAGCGAGATGCGAGTAGAAATTGAAAAATGAAGATCGGTGCGTCCATAGGGGGTGACGAAGATTTCTTTCTCGAGGTCGAACTTTGCGACAGTTCGTGGATACCGAGATATCCCGTTCGTGCGTCGCGGTAAATGTTGACGAGAGAATTTTTCATAAAATTTTCACACTGTTGAAAATAATAACGTCGACGGGAATGTGATTTGGAAAATACTATTCAATACGTTCCGACCATTTCGAGGGAAATGTTTGCTCTGTGTAACTATTCTTCAATTTCCGATCTATGCATTTCAAACGTCCTCAATGAGACGCTTACGCGTCAGGGGAACCTTGAAGTGTGATGGTGGCGATGCAATTCTATAGCTATCACTTTCACGAAATCGCGAACATCATCAAGGATGTGCCACAGTTACTAAAAATAGGGAATTTCAGCTTGTCATAAAAATTATGCCACGAAATTTCAGTTTAGCGAAGAGATTTCTGCTACTTGCGCAAATTTGGTACTCGTGATCTTGAAACTTGAATCCATTAAGAAGAATGGCAGTTCTTTATTCACTGTTGCGAGTACTAAAGAGTTTGCAGACTCGATCATTTCACACGCAACAATCCCGCAACGTAACGTGACGAAGCTCGCGAAATCGACTTCCACATGCAGTTACTGCGAATTTCGTGGGCGTTTGATTATTTTTCGAAACGATACACGAGAGGTAATACTCGGAATGGAATACTTTGAGGAGTCGCGGCAAAAGCGTTAATGTCGTTTCGAAAACACTGAACAGCAACACGTCATTTGTCATTGATGTCGAGACGCGGCTACACACTTCGTTCTTTGTGAAACGTAAGCTACTATGTAGTTTGACGACATACGCGATTGAAGTGGTAGTTTATAAACTACGGTGAAATGCACGGTCACAACGATAAAAGTTTTATTACTAAAATGAACGTTGTCGCAGCAATATCGAACAACAATTTCGAAATTTATTGGCGCTGTACGACTTCGTTCGCTGATCTAGGTAGACGCACACGAGTGTACTTTATGATAATCGCGAGTCGTATATAAGCCGGAAGTTTGGAATTACCCTCTCAGTTGTAGTTACGTTGAATTCAACTGCTGAAATTTTGAGTGATTGAATTTAATTCGAGCTCTACCGAAGAAGTAAAATTTTACATTTTTGTCATTAGAATTCCGAGAATTTTCTATTTCAGTGTGATTTCTGGATGCTACCAAAAAGAAAAAATTTTTATTTTTTATTTTAAGTTTCAAAAAGTCATGTTCTACTAACAGAACATTTGAAGTGACTTTTCCAACATCGAATCATCTAATTTTATTATTGATTGTATCGTTTATTTAATTCGAAGAAATCTCTCACCAAAGAGTTTTCAAAAATGAGAACATTCAGTGACAAATTATAAAATTTCAACAGATTCTTAGAGTCTGTGTAATTTCAATTTGGTGTTATTTATTTCAAATCTTCGAAATAAAATTTCCAATTCCTATCAAGTTTCAAACACAATTAGTAATATATTCTAGAACATTTGTTAATTGGATCTATGTCAAATCGTCTGCTGATTTTATTACTAGTGCACATTTTAAAGGTTCCTGCGATAACGAGGTTCCAAATTGATTGCCTTTTAAATTGTAGATTTTCATAAAACGAACGTTGATTAAAAAAAAAGAAAAAGAAATTTAATTTGCCATTAAAATTTAAAAGAGATGAAATTCTCTCGTCTCCAATTTTGATCGAAGAAGAATGGTCAGTTTCCAACTCTAAAGTAATATTATTAAGTTATCAATTACAATAATTTAAATTCCACGTTACTTAATTTTGGAATTTTTAATCTGATTCAGCTTTATTACGAACCTCTATCAGAGCGAATATGAAATACGAAATAAAATTAAATATTAACAAATTTGAATAAACCAAAATCGAATCAGATTGTTGGGAATAAATTTAAATGAATTAAAAATGAAACGAATTAAATGTCAATGAATCGACATAACATGAACATACAAAATTAAAGGTAACGTAAAATAAATCTGAAATTGTAGAAAACCTTTGATTTCTGCTTAAATTAAATTCTTATCTTTTGCAAGAAAGAAGCCCGCCTAATTCATTCCTTACTTCTCAACAAACAGAAAGTTAAAAACTGTTCAATTCTCACCGAATCTCAAAACTGTTGTCTCATCTTCAATTTTTTTTTCAATTTTGTCCGAGGCACCTGTGTTTCACGCAACGCGTGTGCAGATAACGTACGCTCACGCGCTCGGCAACGAATTATAATAGTAATGTCGTAGACGTTACTCGGAAGGCGCAGTCCTCCGCGAAGCGGAGTCACGTTTTCTTCGAGCTGACAGGGAAATCCCGGGGATCGTTATGCCATTACGAGGAGTTGGTGAAAGCCCGACTTAAGGCTGTAAGCTCAGGTCAAAGTACTTGGCCGCCATTGTACGTCGATCTGGCGCATGAATCCGGATGAGTTTAAACGAGGACGAGGACTTTCTAACGCTACGATTGAAAATGTATCCTCGAGTCGGTGCACATCTTTCCAGCGACGAATTCCTGGATTCAGATTTTCACGAGTACACGATATCGTACAATACATTATATGCCGCTGGCATTTCTCGCTTTTACTTTCTCCTGCTTCTCCTCCTGAAGCGCAATCGTGCAAACGCAAAAATAATCACTCGATATCTTTGCGTGGACAGTCGAGAAATGAGTCGAGAAAATGAAGGATAAAACCTTTTCATCTACTATTTCGTTTTCGAGAAAAATTCAGGCCTCCAAGTGTCTGCATTTCACCAATTCCGGATTGGTCAGGAACGAACAATGAACAAGAGGTCACTCTACTTGTGACGAAGTGGAAAATAGTGTAAAATACAATGTTTTTATGAGAGAAAATTAAACTTTGAAATTTCATTGAAAATGAGTAAATTTCTACAATATACGCGGGACTTTTATAATGCATTGTAAAGCTTGTTAAAAAGTAAATGTTTGTCACGTTGAGAAGGAAATGTGTGATACAATTTGTAAGTGTGGATTGTGTGTGTACACCTTACATGTGGATATGTAAATGAGAAGAAGATGTAGCTTTTATTATTATTGTTGTTATTGTTATTACTGCTATTATTGTTATTATTGTTGTTGTTGTTGTTGTTGTTATCGCTTAATGAATTATTACTGCAAATTGTTATCCGGGTTATAGTGAATTATTGGTAAAACACGTTCACCAATATGGTACAAGCTGGAATACGTGAAATTTAATTCAAACTTATCAAAATTTTCGTGGCAACGCATGCTGCACTTTTGTCGTACCTTCGGGGTTTAAAGCCAGAAGCACTCGTAAAAAGTTTCCCCACGTCAAAAACAATATACCCTTTTTTACGTACTACCTAGCACGTGGAAAAGCAATATAATTCTATCGTCCGGAGAAAACTAGAGCGATGAAAAGTTTCGCCTCTCGAAATCATCGCCTTTATCCGTCGTCGATCTAAAGCAATCAGAAACTTCAGTCACGGACTTCCCTTTTCGGAGATTGAACGAGAATTAATAGATCCCAATGAAACCAGCAACCTGCCGTGACTTTGTTTCTTTATCATCGCCGGTTGCGCCACGTGCGTTAAATAGCACGTCGTAAATGCGCGTGTACGTCGATCATTCGGCGATTTAAAAACGATTTCTAACGGCTGGAAATAGCTCACGTTTGCCGATCAATTTTCACACAATTGGAAGTGATTAAAAGTGGGGAAAGGAGGGAAAACGTCGACAAACAAGGGTGGAACAACAGCGCGTGGCTGCCGACGTTGCATCCCCTTTAATCTCGACCCGAAACACGGGCTCGCGGATTTCACGCCCGTCCACGCGTGAAAACTTGTCTCGAAGAATTTTAAGCATTTTCGACCGACAACAGTGTAACCCCGAGTCACTCGACGCGAGTGCGAACCGGTTCGACTCTTTGCCGAGGGAATGACTGGCAAAACGTTTTTCTTTATCTGCGTGCCTCGCGACTCGGCGTGCAACGTATCCCGTCTTTGCAGGAAACGCCACACGAGGACCATTTTTGCACGCCCTGTTTTGTTTCCCGTGATATTTTTGCCTCGATTTTGCGCACACGCACGGAGATTACAGAGCACGAATTGTTACGAATCAATGAAACGGCGCGTTGCAGTTTTAAAAAATTTCGAGCCGCTTATTAATCGAGTTACGACAATTCAAAATCAGTCATCGTTTGAGAGAAATTTTCTGCTTGGAGAAAAAGACTCCTTGAAAGTTCTTGTGCAACTATTTCTTGCCATTCTGTCCGACTTCGAACGGATTAAGTTAGGGTTAAACAGCGATTCGAAGTCGATGAAAAATCGAACGGCGGAGGAGAATCATGCGGCAAGTATGAAAGTATCGTCGTAAAAGGGGACATTTCAGTATTCGAAACTGCTGCAGCAAATTCGGTCGTGCTTTTTTTCGGTAACGTTTGAATTTTTACAGTTTTCCAAAAATAAACTCGCTCGCTGCGTGATGTAAAAATATCTTTGAAAAAAAAAAAAAGATGAATTTCGAACGGTCAGAGTAGAGGTTTCACGCTTTAAAATCAAACCATGTGGATTTTTGAACAGTTACGCGGCTCCTTTTTTTAAAAAGAAATTTCAACAATTTAAAATACCGACAATTGAAACAGATATTTAAAGTATTGCAAGCTCGTTTCTTTAAAACCAGCGGTATCGCGACGCATTTCATGCTTGCAACTTGCTCTTCGATAAAATTAAGGTAGAGTGCCCTTTCCCGTAAACTAATCATCCGAAGTGCCCTCCTTAACGAGAAGATCGTTGCCGATCTCTCCAGCAGCAGGTGGACGAAGACGCCGATCCAACTTCCCGACTTTTCGCGATAAGCGTAATAAACGCACCCTCTTCTGTTTTGACCCGGCCATTTTGAGCCAAGCAGGGTTGAGGCACCAATTTCCAAGGAAAGAGTCTCTACTTCAAAGCGACATTACACGATGGGGAAGATAGGGACGTCGTAACCGAGGGTAATAACGCGGGTCAATCAGAAATCAAGCCCGAATCATCAACGTCAGGCGTCATCCCTGAACGATCGAAGATCAAAGTTTCTCAAAGCGAAATCCACGAATGGCTTCGTTTTGTTGAAAGAAGGAAATGAAAATTGCCTCGAAATTTCAAGCGAGAGTTTCAAGCAAAAACAGTTTCGAATATACTCGAGTATTCGAAATACTTTCATGCAAGCCATTGGAGATTTGGAGTTAATCAAATCTCGGTCATCGATGAGAAATATTTAGCAAGAAGTTGGGCGGCAAGTTGAGACTGGAGAACGACAGGCGCGCGGGGCTCGATCGACAAGCTTGCAAGTTCGGCGCATACCAGCGCCGCTTTTCGAGGCTTGACTTCACCCGAAGATGAGAGGAGATTGGAAATTCCGTTCTGTCGCATTTCGGTTTTCGCCGGCGCGTCCGTCGGATGAAAGGCATGCCGAACCGTTGAATCACGCTCCACGTTGACGAATAAACTGCGACGCGTTCCTTTGACATTGCGAAGCTCGGCAAAATTCGGAAATTAGACAATCCTCTGTAAAACACTTCCCACCCTGATTCTGGGAATAAAGGAGCCGCTAAGGAAACGCTCCGAACTCATCAAATTGAACTTTACACGAGGGCCGAACGAAAGGCGAGATTTGATGCAGTTGAACACAAACACTCGACACAATGATTGAATTTTACAATGAAGCGATGGGAATGTTGGGTCGATTCACGAAGCAGAAAGAAGAAACACTGACAAAATGTATACTGTAAACGTTCTTCCTTAAAATTTCTTTTAAAATTTAAACTTGAAAATAAATAAATAAACATCACAGAATATATCGTCGAATGTCAATCCTTGGAACAATTACATTTGACTTTCGAGACAAATCGTTTGTTACTTCGCGCTGAATACAATTTTGGGGTCGTTTCGCGTTATTAAGGTTAATTGTCGACGAAACTTATTTCAAATGTGAAAAGTGTAGCATCGACAAAGTGCTTTGGCGTTAAAATTTGAAAATATGCGAAAAGTGGAATTAATCGCTCTCATTCGTTCGTTCGTTTGAAATAGAGATGTTCGAAGAGAAGTGATCAAAACTCAATGTTGCGTATCGTCGTTTCTAGGAAGAAAGAAACTTTCAATACGGGTGTTGTATAAAAATTAAATTTTATTATGTCGTACGTATCGGCAGGAAGGTTTCTGGAAACGCAGATTGAAGACAAATGATGAAAAATTGAATCGCGCTACAGATTGATTGGATTCGTTTTGTTCTTTCAAAGTTTCGACCGAAATTTCCATTAATTAATATTCGATACAGTGATACATTACCGCTCGTGATTGCTTTCCGCGGATAACAACTCGTTTATTTCATCGTTGATGAATTTTTCGTTCCAGTTGATAATGTTAATTTTCCACCGTCCCCGCGCAATTCTATTCCTACAACGTTCCACAAAATTTATTAAAGCAACAATTCGCTGTGAAAATAGACTGTGAAAATCGTCGTTGTTGGAAATTTTGTAATTCGTCGGATACATTTCAACGTAGGCCGATTTATCCATGAGATTTTCAGCGACAGGTAATCCCTTCGACGACTGTCCGAATTAAGAATTCAATGCGTAATTAGCATTCGATCGATGAACATATCAATTACCTATTTCACGTATAAAAACTGCCGAATAAAATTGCGCGAACGTATCGAGTTATCGCAGATGAAACGGCGAAATTTTCAACACGACGTCGAATTTCGATTCAATACGTTTCATCTGTTGTAATCTCTGTTTGAAGGAGATTATTGCGTTGCTCGCAATAATTACGATTCGCAAAAACTAAATTTTCCACTAAATCGGAGCTTGTCTGTTGTCTTGATGCAGCTTCTCCGGAAATTTCAGCGTTACGAGCGACTTTTGCTTCGTTGGGTTGAAAGTTTTCCGAGTTTCATAAAAAAAGACCACTGAAGTTTAACGACAATTCACGTTTTGCCTCAATACACACACCGACGATTAATAAACTTTGTTTAATACACTTTTTTTCAACCACTGAAAATTTCTGAAAAATTCGCCGTTTCACGCGCGAAAGTATTTTTTAGAAAACCTTGACAGAACACATTTCGTTCAATCCGAAGAACTTCGCTAAATCGACACGCTGTTCCTTCAAGCTAAAATATCATACGCGTTGAACAGACGAACGACGAACGCCTCGGAACGTATCAAGTTTATCCGCAATTTATCGTGGAAAAAAAAGATTCAAGGCCCATTGATCGCAAGGTCTCGCAAAAAGTACGCACCGACTGGTTACACCGTCTGCAAGTGACACGCTATCGCGGGCGCATTTTCCGCGCGCGAACAAAAATAAAGGACTCATTACGTAAAAATTGCAGCGCGCCGTGTGTCGGCGAAACGGGCGGAAGAAAAAAGCACTTGTCCAAAGCAAAAAGTAGCTCTCGGAGCTTCCGCCGACGGTGCAGGAAAAACAAACAAGTCGAACGAGCATTCGCGTTCGCGTTTAGCCTCGCTGCTTCTTTTCTTTTTTTTTTTTTTTTTTTTTTTTTTTTATTCAACGGCGTGTCGTATCGAAATCCACTCGACATCGTTCGACTTTTAAATCCCCGCTATCGGCTCACCGCTATCATAAGTCGAACAATACCAGCGAAAAATACCAACAGGTACTTGGGAGCCCAAATAACCTAAATATCACGCTAACATCTCGAAAAACTGCGCGATCGACCTTCGTCTCCGTCCACCTGCTTGTAATTCCTAATAATAAGCACCAAGCGTGGATCGTCCGAGCCTCGATCGTAAAATTAATCCTTAATCCTCCGTCGTCCGGCGTATCGTTGACCTTGACACTTTCCGTTCGATCGCGATGAAATTACGATCCGCGCCGCGAGAGCTCTAAACCACGGAAAACAAAGTTCCTCCGCCACGCCTAATCGTCTCTCACGCGAGTGTAGACGGTCTATATATGGTTTGAATAGGACAGCTAGCAAATTAACACCTATCGGGTGTTCTCCTCGACTTGAAATTTACATAGCAATAGCAACGGGAACTGGCAAACTCTTATCTGTAACCTTTATTTTATTACTCAACGACGTCCTCGTTGGAGTCAGCCATATGATTCAACCATAATCACTTTATGGTCTATGGTTCGAATAGGACAGCTAGCAAATGAACACCTATCGGGTGTTCTCCTCGACTTGAAATTTACATAGCAATAGCAACGGGAACTGGCAAACTCTTATCTGTAACCTTTATTTTATTACTCAACGACGTCCTCGTTGAAGTCAGCCATATGATTCAACCATAATCACTTTATGGTCTATGGTTCGAATAGGACAGCTAGCAAATGAACACCTATCGGGTGTTCTCCTCGACTTGAAATTTACATAGCAATAGCAACGGGAACTGGCAAACTCTTATCTGTAACCTTTATTTTATTACTCAACGACGTCCTCGTTGAAGTCAGCCATATGATTCAACCATAATCACTTTATGGTCTATGGTTCGAATAGGACAGCTAGCAAATGAACACCTATCGGGTGTTCTCCTCGACTTGAAATTTACATAGCAATAGCAACGGGAACTGGCAAACTCTTATCTGTAATCTTTTATTATTTTATTACTCAACGATGTCCTCGTTGAAGTCAGCCATATGATTCAACCATAATCACTTTATGGTCTATGGTTCGAATAGGACAGCTAGCGTCTAGCAAATGAACACCTATCGGGTGTTCTCCTCGACTTGAAATTTACATAGCAATAGCAACGGGAACTGGCAAACTCTTATCTGTAACCTTTATTTTATTACTCAACGACGTCCTCGTTGAAGTCAGCCATATGATTCAACCATAATCACTTTATGGTCTATGGTTCGAATAGGACAGCTAGCAAATGAACACCTATCGGGTGTTCTCCTCGACTTGAAATTTACATAGCAATAGCAACGGGAACTGGCAAACTCTTATCTGTAACCTTTTATTATTTTATTACTCAACGACGTTGTCAATTTTTTTCTTTTTTGGTGCGTATCACGCCTATCTATATACGTCTTTGAATATTTGAAGCATAAAAATCCACAGTCGCGTTCGTTCGCTGAACAGGTCAGTTTTCAGGAATCGGAGCTGGAGAAAGCCGGGGAAAGCAACTGAAATCCC
>KQ435922.1:231929-246347 GCA_001276565.1 Melipona quadrifasciata
CACCCGGAATTATTTTAAGGGCGTACGATTCCCGTCGCCTTCGAGAAATTCAACGGACGTCGCCTCCTCGGGCCTGGCATCCAGGAATTTCTCGTCCTCGTGGAATTTCGCGCAGTTCGGACGCAGACGGTCGAAATTTTATTCCGTTGTCATTCCAACGGAGCGAGCTGCGGTCGAGTCTCTCTTTCTCCCGGCAAATTCACAACACAGGAGCAGTCCTGTTTCTTCAGGGTAAAAGAATGGTTGTGTTTGAATTTACGTAAACGTAGCGGACCGTCTTAAATATTGGACGACGTTCTCCTCTATGAAATAGCGCCGGCTTTATTTAAAGGAAGGACTGCACTTTAGAGGGAAAGCCGAGCTTTAACAGGTCGGACCACGGCGTCCGCTCGCCGTGGTTTACAGATGTTTGAAAATTCGAGTTAATTCCCGCGAGGAATTTTATTGTCTATCTCCGGTCGCGAAGACAGACGGAGTAATTACTCTTCTGTTTTAATGAAATCCACGATCCGCGGGTATATTCCGCGCTCGTGAAAAATAATTAAAAGACACGCAGAACTCTGCGAAATGTGAAGAAATACAATTGTTTACTTGAAGAGACATTTCCATCTGAAAGAATTAAAAATTTGATCAGTTTTCTTGCGTTTCTTTTTTTTTTTTTTGTATCTGAAAATTTTACACTTTTACAGAAATTAAGCGACGCAACTACGACAGAAAAAGTCAAAATTACGCTTTAAATGAAAACTCTGAGAAAGCATTAATAGTCAATTCGTTTGGTTCGACTGATCGATTCATTTTCACAAAACGTTCAAACCGCAAATTTGAATGGAAAACGAGGGTACGATTTACTCAGTAGATGAAAAGAGTAAATGACATTACACATGTCGGAATTAAACGCAGAATTTCAAACGTGTTTTTCTCAAAGCCATGTTTTCCTACGCTCTGTCGTGGTTTCTCAATCGAATGATCCAATTTCTTCGAAATTTTACAAACACGCGAGATGGACGCTCGTAAAAAATATCTCCAATAAAGTTGATATCTTTGCGATGTGATAGATTTTCATTCTTCATGTGGCGGCCATTATGGCAAAATGCATCGGTGGTGCTTAATTTTAGAACCAGCTGTAATCGCATTAATGTAGATTGAAGTTATTTCACGTGGACGTGAATCATCAATCGTAATAACCATTCAAAAGAAGACTTTGTCAATGAAAATTATGAATATTGAATAAAAATTTTGCTCCGCATATTTGAAACACCGTTAAAAATGCAAACTTTGGCCAATATTAATCTGAAAATTATTTAAAAACAGAAAAAGTTCTCTCCGGACGAACATACACCCTTGATATTCACATTTTATCACAAATTATGTTCGTAGATGTTGATGAATATTCAATAGCCTTAGGTAGATTGATGACGAGAGCACGTTCGAAGAAATGTGTTTAATACCGAAAAAAGATCGACATCATTTGCTCATTAATTACTTCGGGGGGAAAAGCAGGTGCCCGCTCGTGACGATACAAGATCGTAAATTTCCCAACGAATATCACGATCCCGCAGTAACTTACAAAACCAATTACGCATACAACTTAATCAAAGTTTCATTAATTATAATTATCTGTTTATCAGACAGAGAATGATTGATATTCCACGGGAGAAGCGGGAATGCCTGCCCAATCTGCTCGCAACCACGATTCCATTCTCGACAATTAATTAATTCGTTTAATTATCGGAGATTAATTCAGTTAAGGGTCTCAGAAATTCCGTTGAAATTAGTTACTAAAGCAGTTTGTTTAATTCGTCGTTCAAAACATTCATCACGTCGACTCTGTCGACGCAGAAGATCGAGAATCGTCGCATTTCGACCAGTGCGCCCGAGTGCAAGTAGCGCAGGTACACACGCGGTCAGCCCTGTCGAGACGATCGCGCAAAAAACGGACTGGAAGCGCGTGAAAGAAATTCATTCCATCTCTAGAAAGTGAATCGTCGACACCTGTCGAACGTTCCAAGAAAACAAATCGGCAATTTCGATCGTCGCTCGTAGAAATGATCCATTCGTCTGAGAAGTTCTCGATCTTTTCGCGGGTTTCTACGCTCTTGACACGTCCACTAAGTTGCCGGACACTTTCTCATTTTGTTCGAACGAACGATGTTTTCACAACGATCTCATTGTTTGATTTTATTGTATTCATTTCAATTAAAGTTTGCTTTAAGTCCTCAGTGCGAAACAACGAATTCGTGTACGAAAGAAATCAAGTGGAAAGTTACTAACACGGGGTGACTTTTGAACGTGCGTCCATATTTTGACGTGATGAATTTGCGGATTAAAACGAGTAAAATAAATCGAAAATAAATCTGTATTTATACTTACTTTAGCGTGTAAATTCATCACAATCCAAAATGTGGACATGCAATATTCTGGCTAACTGTAAAATATATTTCATTACATTTGATTATTTATAGCGGCCGATTTAATGAAACAGAACGAAATTTCATACTTGTGCGAGATGATCGATAACGATCATGCAACGATTAGATAACATCTTTGATACACAAAATTAAACACAATATCCTTTAATACAATTTGTATTTGAGTTTATAACGCATTCGTTCCAGCCTAAATCGTAATCGCATCTCGACGATTTTTGAACAAACAAACTTTGCCCGTGACCATTTTTCATGCGATCGATTTTCTTTAAAAACGTATAAACACACATGTACGTCTCAAAATATATATTAATACGGTTGTCGACGCGATATTATGAACATACCGAACACACATTCACACGAGCAACCAAGATAAAAGCTTGCAAAGCTCGATCGTCGTCCGAAGGAGAACGCGAATGGAAACGGAACGTTAAAACGGAATCGAATATAGACGAAAGAATGTAGTCTTCTTTGCCTGTTTCTCTGAAAACACGTTCTTCTTTTGAAAACGAACGAGAGAGGGAGAGATGAGTTATAAAGTAGCGCGTACGATGCTCGTTGATCCGTCCAGCCAGTAAAATTGGAAAACTTTCGACGAGCTGGCAAAATTGAATGACCGTCGTGATGTGGTTCGCCGGGGACTAACGCCTGGTCGTTGCATCCGCCTAATACCGAACCCGGAGGAGTAACTTCAATCTCATCGAAGTTGCGCGGACAAACATTGACCCCCGTCGTCTCAGGTGCGTGTATCGGTACCAGGGCTCGAAGCACGAGGATGGAAACGGTAACTACCACTCTCGCCTCGGAAAACGCAACACCTGCCGCTAATCGAGATGGGCAACAGCAATTTGGTGAAACACAAGTTTTAATCCGTTCGTAAGTAGCGACGACTACTAGTCACTGATTGTTTGCTGTGGGAAAGTGGCCGATATTCGAACGGTCGGAGGATGGAAAATGGTTGAAAATTGCCGAAATAACTTTGAAATTTTTCACAGAGGGTTACGTTATTAATTACGGTCGGACTCTAGGGTTTTGCATTGCGGAGTTTCTACGTGATTTTCTTTCTTCGTGTAAGTCAAAATGAGCTGATACGGACAGACGCGAAACAGATGGTAAAATATAAAATATTTATAACTTACGAACGTCGGTTGACGTTTGTCAAAATTAATTGAAACAGGTTTCTCAGATAATTGTCGAAAAACACGAACAGAGAGATTTTATAATTGTGTTATATTTTATATGATTCGAAGCATCTATCTCCATGTCAATGATTACGTATCTAATGTTACATAATAATAACGTAATACAATAGCAATAATTATAGATATTAAACTGAAAGCTAAATTTCATCGATCTCGTACAAGTGAGAAATGAGAAATTTAATAATTTCATTTTCTTGATAAAGATACATTTTACATTCACAAACTTTGCTCTAGTTACTCTAGCATTTAACTCTCGAACAATGCTCTCGATTCAATCATATAAACCAAACAAGCACGTGATAGAGTGCGTTGTAATAAGTGAATATCCAGCTTATTTCCAACTCCATGTACATTCGTTCCTTACGGGAAGGTCAAATACCCGTGTCGAATGGGTTAAAAATCGAGTGCGAAATTGTTCTGTTTCGTGGGTCTTCCGGCAAAGAGGCTTGCCATCGAAGAGGTCAAAGTTTGATTAGTTTGTCTGCCTAAACAGAGTGGTGGCTGCAAACGAGCTCGTTTCGCGACACACGAGCTGAATTTCATTCCAACGGCGAGTGCAATTGGCGAGCTTAACCCCCCGTCGGCGATCGAACGAAAAATCCATCGGTTTACGGATAATCCTTGACTTTGTCGTTTGGAGATTGGGCGAGAGGCAGGCTTACAGCGAGTCGAGCGAGCTAGACGAGAGTTTCTTGAGATTTGGAGTATCCCTGCGTCATCGTTTCGACGAACGACGCGTTTGTTTGCACGAAAATGACGGGTGACGTTTAGTTTTTGTCTCTTTTGAAGGAACTTCCATTTCCAAGGAACGTCGTTGATGTTTCGGTATTCCTCTCGAAACTGTAATCGCAAAAGACAAACCAAAGACTCGAGCAGCGAGATTTTGCAAGAAGCACGTTGAGAGGAAGGGCGAAGAGGAAACCGGACCGCCTTTATCTTTCGAAGCAGCCGACGTTAACGCAAATGCGACATTGTCATACCAATATTAATCAACCGCGAGCGAAAACACCGTGCCGCGTGCGCGTAAAAATATTACACATGCCCGTGACACGAATTCACGCAATTAACAAATGGTAAACAAATAGAGAAGTTAATTAAACCGCCAAGAAAGCCGTAATTATCATACGTCAAAAGCAAGGTAAACATTTGCCAACGGAAATGTCAAGAGCACAGGCCAATAAACGTGCGAATTATTCAACGACTTGGCGCGCACCATATTTCACCAAAATATCACCGGTATATTTCACCTTCAACGCGGAACGGCGAACAACGAGCCGCGGCATTGAACGCGTCCCCGCGGTGCAATCTTTTCCAAATAGCCGCGAGTGAAGAATCGGTTGGTTAACAGTTGATGTTACCCCCAACCCAAACACTCGCCGAACGTCGGGTAATTACCACCTGCGACGACGAAACGCAAACTCTTTGTTTGCCATTGGGTCGGGGGCTCGTGGATTATTCTAGCTGCTGTCCTCTCGAAGATGCGAGCAAAAGCGTTGACCCCACTACCTCAGGTGTAGCATCAGGTGCTCTCTCGCCACTGCTAGAGAGTCAGGTTAACGTCAGGAGGGGGAACGAGAGATATAACGCGTGTGTGTATGCGTGTGTGTGTGTGTGTGTGTTTGCGCGAGCGCGCGAGAGAGACAGAGAGACGCGGACGAGCGGATAGGGGAGCGAGGCGAGCAGCTAGCACGGCCGCAGTCTAAAATACGCTGGATATTCGGTGGGGTTGTGCAGGTGGTGTGGACGAGGAGGTCGGGAAGTTACGAGAGCGCAGACGCCGACTGAAAGCATCGAGGATAGTACCCGGCACGGTACCGAAGTACCGGACAGAGCTAGCTCGTCCGCAACGCTGCGTTCGTCTGGCAACGAGTAGTCGAGGGCACGAGCCACACGTTCACCCGATTCCCCCGAGCGAATTTATCGAACGCATCATCGACTTCACGTACACGGACGATTCTCTCTTCAATTCGTCGCGGGCAACTCGTTCAGCCGGCCGAATCGAATCGCGCGAGTTACCGACGGATCAACGAGGGACCGCTTTCCCGCGCTCCGAGCCCACTCGGTTTTCACCTGTTAACCGAGCCGTCGCACATCCCCTTCCTCGCCCAGAAGCTTGCGTTCAGGTAAGTTCTTTCGCGTGGTGAATCCTTTTCTTTTTCTTTCTTCTTTCTCTTCTTTTTCCTCTCTTCTTTCTTCTTTCTTCTTTCTTTCACGGAGATTACAAAACTGAGGTGACCGTCGCGATCCAAGTGGAAGATGAGACACAGCGCGTGGACTGTGCCCGAATTTTAAAAGTGATTTAGAAAAGAGAGCGTAACCGCGGATCATCCGTAAGACGTTTCGCGTTTTGTTCGTCCTGGTAAACATGGACAGTGATTTTAAATACATTTTCCGGAGATTTCAATCGAAACGCAGTAGCGGTGTCACGTATCTTTAAAGAAAAAAGTATTTGAAACAGTCTCGTCGAGTCGAGCAAGGGGCGATGAATATTCAAAAGTTTCGTCACGATTTCGACAATGTCGATCTACGGGTTCTTTGCCAATCTCCCCCAATTGCCAATTCACGAGAATTCTTTAATTCATCGCGTCGCTCGACGAAGGTCATATACGTCAACGTACCCGCATCAGACGTCAGTGAAAACTTTCCGAAACTCATCTGGCCGACGTGTGTGAATTACCCGATCTTCGTTGGAACATTAATCCATTGCCCATTGTCTCGCCCCCGAAACTTCGACAAATCTCAATGAGACTCCGAGACCCGACGACGCGCAATTCCGCCCAATTGAATCTCACCTGGCAGAGCGACGCGGCCTCACCTGTAAAGCTTCATAATGAAGCATCATTCGCCGAAACGCGGTCGTTGAAACGGTGGCTCTTTGGCTTGATTACTTTCGCATCGGGGGCAGTTAACCAGCTTGGAGAACCACTACGCGCGTATCATGCGGTATTAATGCTATCGCACTCGACAACGCGGATAATGCATCCTCGCTGCATTACTCGCCGCAGAGTAACCCCCAATCTTCCCACGTAGATTTTCATACGGATAAACACCTGCCGCCTGGTTTGAAACGACCTGTTCCAAACAACCTGCAGTTCAATTACACGATGACGAATCGTTTTCCGTGCCGGGCTGCGCGTCCTTTCGCTTCTGACGGAAGCCGGACTCCCATCAGCCGTTCGTTGCTTCATCAACGCCTCAATTTTGGCGCAATTGCTCTCTTTCTCTCTCTCTCTCTCTCTCTCTCTCTCTCTCTATTTCTGCCGCTCTTGTTTGTTCGACAGTCAATTCTCCGTCCCGCCCGAAATACCGGGGACGACAAAGTAGACAAACTGTCGTTTCTGTGCACTGGGAAACGGAATTAACGTAAGACGAGGGAGTCGGTCAACATCCATTGGTCCCCGTGGCACTGTGAAACTGTGTTTCTAGACGCACAGTTTCCCAGAGCAGTGGAACAAGGTGCAAGCGATACTACGCTTCCCAGTTACTTTAATAATCATTCGACTTTCGTTTACTGCCTGCCAGACGGCTGGTAGGATAAATTCCATCGTTATTATTAAATGATAACCGCTGCGTTTGTGCTCTGTGTAAATGGCTCCTTTGAGATTCTTTTTTCCTTGGTTGAAGTTTTCTCAGATTTTTTTTTCAAATCAATCGCGAGTTTATTGTCTACGACAGAGTGTCGCGTAGCTGATGACAGAAAAAAAGCGAGAATTCTATGTAACTAAATAACAAGTTGAGAAGAAAGAGTAAAATTTCTTCGTTACCGAGAAGATCTTGTCTGAAATGTCATAAATTATCAATTAGACGACTGTATTTGTTTCAAAGCTAAAAAAAAAAAAAAATTGAATAACAATCTATGCAAGAAAGAAAAGAATCTGTAAAGCAATTGTATTGCAAAATATCGGCGCGCTTGAAAAATTCTACTGTCCGCGATAAACGCCGAATACTGAAAATAGGAAGTGTTTTGGAAATTCGCGAGCGGGAGTATATATTTGAATTTAATTCCGCGTTAAGACTGAACAATAGAAAAATAAGAATTAGGTTTGAAAATTTCAATCAAGGACACGCGGGTTCCTAATTAAATACACTCGAAACACTTGAAAACTTTTATTTCAATTTCCGTACGTCGAATAACCTTTTATTATTCGTTCCATTGTTCATTCTTATTCAACCTGGCATTAACCAAATTTAAATGCGCGCACGGAAAAGAAATCGAATTACTTTGTTAAATCCTTTTTTCGAAAGTGAAATCGAACTGAATTAAATTTGAAACAGAATGAGAAGTAATTAACACAGAAATATATAAAAAATGACTCCTAATACGAATACACTCTCGTGATTAAAATATTTATAAATTGATGGTACATGGTAATTTAAAAACAACGAATTTAAATTGAAACAAATTTATCGTATTGATTTTTTAAATTCTATCAATTCGAGACGCGCGACAGAGTACAGGTCAAACTTTGATCGAAATGGTCGTGAGCCATCATTTTGGATGAAATAATGTACTGCACATTGTACAAGTACGTTGTCAACATTTATATGCCCAAACACTGGCACTTGATCTTTAACGTTGCACTTTAAATTCAAACGTTGCAAGCGCTTTTCTACAAAATCCATCGGAGAAATAAATTTGAAGAGAGAGAGAGAGAGGTAAATTTTAAATGGAAAAACGGTTAATTCTGAATATAGGATGAGCTTCTGGCTGGCTGTGGCACTAGTTACAGGACACCTTTTGTAGCGCTTCCTCTTTCCCAGAGAGGAAACGTTTCTCGAAGAAACAAGGAGAAACGCGCGCGAATCTCGATACAGCGTGGCCGGTTTCAGGCACATCGGCACGCCGTTTCCTCATTTCCCTCCGGTCTTATCTGGACAACTGTTCCGTCAGGTGTCGGAAATGGCGCGGTAGATTGCGCCATTCACCACAGCCCTTTCAGACCGCGGCGAACGCACGCACGCCACTTTTGCCGTTGCGTATCTCGGTCGAATCGTCGTTCGATTTCATGCAGCAGGTTCACCAGCATTCTCGTTTTGTTTTCAACAATGGACGCACGACCAACGATGATATTTACGGGCAGCAGCTGTGTTTTAGCTCGGGTTTCCCATCAATCAAAATTTTGGTTCGAATCGGGACGCGCGTTTATCAGCTCTTGGAAAATCATTTTTACCACAAAGAGAAGAGAGATATCGACTGTGCTCAATTTCGAACCGAAAAATAGAGACATTGAAGCGGCACTTTGACGAAAAAAAGAAAAGAAACGAGGGTGAAACGTGAGCGTTGGGTTTGCTACGAACTTGCGCGGGGATTCGACAAGAGGTAGAGATACACTCTCCTTTATTAAAACCATTACTCAGTCCGTTCCACGTTAATGAGAGGACCGTAAGATAGAACAGGTTGCTCGGCAAAGTGTTCAAACATGGAAATTCAAACACTCGCCGATAATATTTTGAAATTCTATTAACGCTACAACACCTCGACCTCTCTCGTTATATTGCTTACATCGAAGAAATTTGAAACTAATCCGAGAGCGTACATACAAGTTGCAAGATATTTATTACAGACGTATATTTAGTGCAAAATTGGTACATAGCACGGATATCCTTCGCCTTGGACAAGCGTTAGATATGTCCCTATTCGATATATTTATCGATACGATGGCTTGTTTCGATAATTTTGCAACATATTTTTAAATTCGCACGAATCAACACCGTAGCGTTGGTAAAATATGAAAGTATTTACGAAACAATAACAATTCGTTCGCAAAAAGTTCCGCATTTATTCTCATTGTCCGAAAGAGGTTTCGCAAAATTTTCTCGAACATTTAGTCCGAGGCAAAACGTTCGAGAGATCTCTCGCTCGCCGTGTCGTTCCTCGGGCCAAGTGCAATTCCTCCCAGATGAAACCGAAGGGCGAAACGATGTAAAAGTCCGTTGACTCTGCTCTCGAGACGACCGTGAGCAAACGACCGCTTTAAGAGCAGCCGCTCAACATGCAAATTTACCGGATAATTCTAAACTCGCTAAAGGTAGGATCGCCCCGCGGGGGCGAAAGGGTTACAAATGAGATTAACTCCGAGATCTACCCGAGCGTATCCGGCGAGTAATCCGCTCGGTGCTCGAAGGGTGCTTCGGCGGTTTTTCAAGGTGTGGCGAAACCGCGACGGTAATTAACTGTCAAGAAGTTCGATGGAAATTTTGAAACACGGATCGTACGTTCCGGCGGTGAAAACGGCAGCGAAGGAGCAGCGGAAAGTTTTCGTACAGTCGTCCGTCCGACCGGAACTCGAAGCGAGTTTCCCGAGGACAACGGGCACGACTCCGGACGCTAGATAATACGTTTCGCACGTGCAGGTTTCTTATTCCAGTTGCATTTATCCTGTTACGCAGCGAACGTGAACGAAAACGAGATTTCACGACGGGCAAACGACGGGTCGACGTTGCTCCGAAAGGCGTGTCCGGCGATGATACGATTAAACGATTTTCACGTAATATTTTCCCACGCGCTCCGCGTTCTCCGTAAATTTATTAAAATATCTCGGCCGGTTACGTTCATTGGAAAACGAGTTTCACTCTATTTAGTTATTTTACGTTATTAGCTCGGCGCATTTGAAACGCCGCCTCGTGCAATTAAACTTTAATTGCGCGCAGTTCCTTCAAAATATCGTTTAACGTGCTCTTTCGAACGGCCGTTCATTCCCAATATCCCGGAATATAAGGAATTTCCAAGATTCGAGTGTACAAAATGGGAAATTCAGCTTCGTTTGTAAGTTTCTTCAAAATGACTTACGAACGGAGAAATTGCTCGCCAGTGATTAATTCGGATAAATGGAAAATGTTTGATGTCTTCTCCGGAAAGCTGTGAAGCACTTTCTTAAAAGTTGAGTAAAAATCGTACGAATGTTTTGATACTTCATCGACGTTTTATAACGAATTATAACGGTACACTTTTCCTTCGATATAGTCGCAATTAACCAACATGGTTTAATACATGATTATATTTACGTAATAATTACAATTGACAAAATCTAACAGACATTTGGCGCGACAAAAATCAAACTGTAAAAATGTCACACGCACAAGTGACAATAATTACTTAGCAGATACTTAGATCGAAATAATCGTTTCGTTCGTAGAAACGTGAAAATAAATAAACAAGCACTCCAAGTTTACTCGGAACCAACGGTGCAGGGGGTCACTCGAATTATTTTGAAACATTCTACAGTCTTTTTGTACAGCTCGGTATCCGCCAATCCGTGTTCCACGATGCACGTGTTAAATAACGAAAACCCGGTTTCCCGGTTACATCGCGAAAGTTCGTTCGACTTTGTTTCTATTTCCAGCCAGTGTCTTTCGATACGTTCAACGAGCGAATACTGAAATAACATTCGGCGCATCGTTGTTCACTTTTCCGCGTCGCAGATTAATTAGTCGTCGGTTTAATGCTCGCCCACGCGTTGTATTCCCACTTGTGTGCGCGTGTCGTGTCGCTCAACCTGCCGGTGTTTCTCTTTGTCCGCGGTTTCGCTGCCAAGTGGGTTTTACCCCGTTCTACGTCCTGGACTGAACAACTCCAAGGCTGCTCTAGGCCGGGCTCTAGAGGCTCGAGGGAGCTTGAAGATCTCGTGTCACGAGCCACGCGTTGCGAAACAGCACGCGCAAGAACGTGTCGAACACGCTCTTCTCGCTTCCGACTGCATGCTTCGCGCGTGTAATTCGCCGGCGCTGTGCAACCGTGTCGCCGGTTGACCTCCATCGTCGTTGGCATTTTTGCTTCGCAGGGAAGCCGGAGTTCTCGAATCTCGAGTGGGTCAATTCGTAGGCGCGCGCGCTTATTTCAAAAATACGACAGCGAAGAGAACGGAAGGAAGTGCGAACGGCAAGTAATAATAATTTGCGTGATTCGTTGAACGAAGATAACTTGGAATTTCCAACGTTTTACGTATTTTTAGTATTATCTTTCGAAAGCTTTCGGCAAAATTTAGTGTTTGTCAGAAATTTTATCAACTGCCGAAGTGTTACGCGCGTGGCTGTTGATAGTTTTGTCACATTGTCGCCTTTAGGTGAAAAGATACTGAAAATTGCGAGTTTCGAGTCAATGGTCAGAAACTGTATTTGTACGCCAATATTTCATCCGCCATTGTACATGTCCGCAGAAAATTGCCACTGTCTACTACATGGTGTTTTTTTATCTTTGATACCCCTCAAAATTGATTGTTCAATATTTTATTATTTTTATTTATTAAAAATCCGACTGGCATCGTACCGGTTAATTATTTCTCAGAGAGAACCAAGGCAATCCGTCAAATGTTGTAACATTGCACAGAGTGTTCAGTGATTTAATGTTCAAATTTTCAAATCGGCGCGTTTTGTACACGTGTACAAGATTGAGATGTTACGTTGCAAAAAGTCGGCAAATGTTTTCACTAAGGTAAAACTGAAACAAAACTGTGAACAATGCAAGGGATATGTGTGTGTCGGTATTCTCTCTCTCCCTTATGTTAGTTTAATAGGGGATAAGACAACACACATAGTGTTCACATAAGGTATGTGTATTTACTCGTTTCGTGCGCGATTCTGCTACGTAGCGGCGAACGCACGCTGTTTCGTTTCAGTTGCGTTCCAATTTTGTTCCACGAAGCAAAAGCGTTTATAATTTCCAGTGCGGCAGAAATAAGTGTTTACGCGTCGAGAATATGCAGATACATGCATTGCGTTTACGAGCTGCATGCGTTGACAAAAGGGGACAACGCTTCGGAAATGCACGCATAAATATGTATAGTTTGACATTTCGCACTTTTGTCACGACTATTTAATAAAACATTTTCGCAGCTTTTTGCTACGCGACACGTTACGTAATGTTTACTTGCAGAACACACTGATAAAATTTGAATACTAAATCTATACGGACGATTTGTATAGAGCAAATTTTCAAATTTCATTTGTAACGATGACAGACAGTGGATGAGGAGCGAGTTTTTATGTCGCAAATTCACACTTTCGGAAATATAATTGAAAAACTGAAACCACGACGGTAAATGTCACAGAGAGCATTTTTTCACAGTCGTTGATCGCGATTAGTATTTCACGTACTGTACTTTACATGTTTACGAGAACTGCACGTATATCTCCAAATTAGCCATAAACATACACGTATAAACATACGCACTGTCGTAATTATACTCTGATATCAAGCAAATGTATGTAGAAATTACACAGATTTGCAACAAACACACGGATGTACATTTGGCACAAAAATGATACGTGTGTAGTAAGCGTAATTAGCGTAATTAGTATATTTAGCATACTGTAATAGTAGAATTGCGCTTGTAATTTTACCGACAATGAATATCGAGATTAATCGAGGTACGACGAATAATGAATGTCAATGTAACAAACGAGATACCTTTGATTTTTACAAAACACACTACTTTTATTTACCAAGTGCCTCGTAACTTTTACATACGTACATATTTTTTAAAAATTTATTTCGTGTTTCCTTGTTTCACGTTTTTGAGAATACAATTAAAAAGAGATTAGAAAGAATGTTCCTATCTATCTATGAATTCCTCGAGTTCGCATCCATCCATTCGCCACGTCATTAAATGTATTTGCGTCAAAAATACTTTTCGTACATACGTACAATTCACCGTTGCTGTCGTCCTTCGTTCGTGCATCATTCGTAAAATGCGCAAATTTTTCAAACTGAAAACAATTTCGTCCGAAGACACGTCCTTGCGTTGTTACCAGCGGCCCGAGTTGCACGGTCAGAGGAAATTGCGCGCGACTCGAGTGACAGATCAAAGCCCCGTGACGCCACCGTGGGCAATACCGTGGGATTTCGCGTTATTACCTGCGACATTCAATTGTCCAACGCAGGAATAACTGCGACGCGTAATCTTTCGGGCTAAGCGTATCAATTGGACCGAGCGATGACATCTGTTGCATCCGCGCACAGCGACGACGCCCTGTAACGATCGCGGTAAATTGCAACCAGGTTTCGGTCTCGGTCTCGGTCTCGGTTAATGTCATTCTGGCGTACGTCGGTCATTTCGGCCGAATATCACACAATGATCGTTTCGGCAAATTGCATTTGCGACAAGGTGATGCGGCAAAGGTTGGAGCGTTGGTCGATAACTGGCCGTGTAAATTGAACACGCGCAACAAGCCAACGAGCGAGCATCTCATTTTGTAACGCAACGTGCAGCGAAAGTATCATATTTGCACGAATACATTGCGCGCGTTACACTTTCATGTTTCGAAATTTCGCTGACACTCGAACGAAATCTCGAATCTCGGTATCTATCGTGAAGATTTAAAGGATTTCTCGAAACGTGTAACAGAAGTGTGACGAACTGCTACAAAACTCGTTACGTAGGAATATACGTGTATTATGAATTGTTTAAACAAATAGACTCGATAATCGGGATAATTTGATTGGATGCTGATTAAAATTTAGTTCAAACAAACGGAGTCCGTGCAAATGGAATTTTGCTGTATTTAATATTTCAAGTATATATTTCGTACGCAGAAATCGCAAATCCGTCATATTGATACAAATCAACAATATTCAGTGTCAACGACAAATTTTTAACACTTTATACCGTGTGCGAATTTTGTCAAATATAAGTTTATACGAAGTGACAATTAAATTTCAAAACATTTTGTACAACGTGCACGTAAAAGTTTTCTACTTTTCCAAGTGTACAAATATTTTTACAAGTCACTGTCGAGTTACTTTATTACGACACAGAGTCGGTGTAATATATCTCTGCCTTTGATTTATGTTC
>KQ435922.1:271794-281992 GCA_001276565.1 Melipona quadrifasciata
AATTATATACCTTTGATATTTCCCTATGAATGTCACAAATCTCCAAAATTTTCTCGAAAGTTCTTTTTTACTAAATTTTGAATTCTAATTTTCATTTTCTATGTAAAATATTGTCTCTGTTGCTATTGTTACTACTATCTACATCTCTCACTGAATCCAGCGACTCTCGTAAACTTAATTCTCTAGAAAAACCGTATCAATTGTAGAATGACATAATAATTGTAATTGTCACGACTCGATATAAATAAAACGTGAAACGTGTCATTGAGAAAAATGTTCGAAATGATCGTTCCTTCGTCCCTCCTCTCCTTCTTTAATCACTCTTACTGTTCGATGCAAGTTAACCTCTCGGAGCAAAAAGTTTAAAAGGTCTGAAAGTTCGGCTCGCTTGGGGAAACGCTTTCCGAGAACACGCGCCAAATGAAAAATAAATCAGTCTGAGGAATTAACCTGTACAATCCTCGAAGCAGAGTCAACTTATTCGTACGATTCAACGAGCCCGTGGCTACCTCCCTCGCTGGAATCCTTTGTAAATCACACGCAGGTGTAGGAAAAGCTCGCGGAAGAGAATCAACTCCCTCCCTTACTTCTGAAACATAGCCGTCTTTGAAATAACTTAATGCCCGAGCCGCCACTTGCAGTTCGATTCTTCTTGAAATACAATCCCGACGAGTTCCAGTCGTTTTATTCACGCTCCTGCAACTCGATATTTTAAATTCAAATTTTTAAGAAGTCGAGAACCACTTGATGCTCCACTCTGGAAAGTTTCGCGAATTTTCTCGAGCAGAGCGAAATTTACATCTTGTAACAACGACGATAAAAAGAGTCTTTGGAACATTGGAAACAAATATTAATATTTGCTAAGATTAAGAAGACGTTGTGTAAAATAGCGAGTTGAAGATAAGGCGAGGTGTTGAATTTAAAGTAATAATATCTGGAACAAACGGTGCGATTTTGCTTCTTAGTAAAGAATATTGTTTCTAATCTATAACGTGGGGTAACTATAATCCACGTCTCTATTTATGTGCTCTAATATTAAAATAAATTACACAGAACAAAAATATAGAGAAATATTCCTCTCAGCTAGAGGCTAACTTTGTTAATTTCGTTAACTCGCTTTCAAAAGTATTTCTCCTTTTTATTTTTACAAGTCTTGTATTTTTCGCATATTTATAATTTTAACGAAATTAAATCGCGGAAAGGTAAATTCGTGTAGTCTATACAATTCTGGTAGAAGAATTATAAAAGTAGAAGATTTTGGATTGCAAAGAACAGAATTTCAGTAGAAAATCGTGTTACGTAGCAACGTTGCCGGAAAAACGAAAGATTTAACTCGAGAAACGAGACACTCGCGACGAATTTGAAAAAATTATCTACAACTTTGACATTTTTTTCCTAGCGTTCGTCACAATTTTCTTGCCTTTGAAAATTCCACAGTTAAAATTCCAGCTGTGTCGGGACAAGAGTCCCATGTTGCAACGAAGGAAAGCAAATCTTTCGCAGAGACACGCGCGTGGATCGAGCACGGTTGCTGCAGCCTCGGACTCGACGCGAAATCAACATTAAATCGATGCGACACCCTTTATCGGAAAACAGTCGAGTGACTTTTTCAGCGGTCCGTTAACGCAGTCATTGAATTTAATTAACGTCACACAACGGCGACACGCCGAGTCGCGACGCATGGAAAAAGTGCACGTCAGTTTCATCGTTGCACCGTCAAATTGTCCTATTTCTTTTTTTTCCTCTTGCCCGATATTGTGCTAAATTACAGTCGCGAAGATGGACAAAACGAAGCTTTGTGCCGCTTATTTGCCGGCATCGATTCGTTCGACGAATATATTTGCTCGTGTTACGTGCTTGTCGGATACACACACACGCGCACGCACGCACTCTTGGTTAAAGATAAAAGGAGAAAACACGCCCGTCAATAATGGCAATAAATCGTGGAGAACTTTATCGCGACGTAGTATACCGACACACCTACCCGCATCATTTTTTTCCAGATAATCTGAATATCGATCCGAAGTATATCACCCGCTTCCGCATAATTTTAGACCCTCGCACACCGAGCATCGTTATCGTCCACGTTATCGTTAGTTCGGCAAACTGTATATCTCGTCGATTAATCGAGCTCCGATGGAAAGCAGCCCGGGACACCTACCAGCCGCCCGTTCTTTTCGCGCGTCTAAAAGGGTGGATTACGCCGACAAATGGAAGAAAACGGAGGTCCATGAGATAACGCGGTCCTAGATCTACTTAGCCCGGATTATTTCGAAAGCCGGGGATTTCAAGACGCGTTTGATTACGGCGAATAGCAAGCCGCGACACTGTCGCTCCGTACACTTTACGTTCGGTTACGAGACTTATTTCCACTTTCCGCTCGTTCGATTTCCAAGCGACACAGTTAGGGAAGGAGGAAGGGGGTGTTTCCGTTTGTCTTTCTACGATCGGGCAGCTCCGATCGATTCCCGAGGAGCAGCGAGGAATTAATTCGTCAACGGGGAAATTTACATTTCCCGACACGAGGGTGATGGACTTGGGCGAAGAATGGATATTTCACGGAAACGGAACGCGGAACGATTTCAAGTATCGTCCGTCCGTGAAGATAACGTTTGTAACAACAGACTCCCGGTCACTACTGGAAAAGATTGGTGGAACCTCCCTTGAGAGGGAGGCTCGTACCACTCCCCTGAAGTTAATTGCAAATCGCAACGCATATGTTTGCGTTGCTGGCCGCCGTGTTTCCTAATTACCGCAATTTATACCGCGCGACAATCCTGCCGGAATACGAATCGTGGCAGGTAATTAACGAAGCAGATTTTGTCGCGACTGGCCACGAAGCCTCCGCTATGAAGCGGAACCGTGCGCGTACGCGGACGCTCGTGTCAGCAGAGCAGGCTCGGGAATGTTTCGCATCCCCTGGAAATAAATTCCCGCGGAACCAGATTAAAAGTTGAGCCGCCGGATCGATGGTTTACGAGGGTAATATCGTCGGGAATTGTTGATCGATCGTTGGAGCGTCGATACCGGTTCCTCCGAGCTTTATGAAGCAATAAACGCGAAGATTAAAACGTGCGCGGAACGCCGAACAAATCTCCTTGAAAGTCTTATCGGTTCCGTCCTTTCTCACTGTCCAAGCAATCGGCGCGAGAGCGCGGATTCCCGGCGAAAGTCTCTTTTAATTTGACGAACGTTTTTAAATCTTGCGAAATGGGAAATTAACGCGCGGAGGACTTTAACAAGCGGCTGGCTCTAGGCGTGATTCGCAACGGCCGCGGAGGAGTGCGAAACGCGTGGAATTCGCAGACAGAGCGGTTTAATCCTGTAAAATTCCGAGAACGACCGTTCCTCTCCCTGCTCGAGCTGTCCGCGAGCTTGATTTTTCTTCGAGAAGTCGGGCCACTTTAAACGTGTAAAATTAATAACACTTTTTTCGCAGTTTCTCCTTGGAAGAGGAATATTTCTCTACAAACACTTTCGCGAAGTTTTTTGTTTTCTTTCTTTCTCTCGAAAAATGACATCTTTTATTCGAGAGCGTGCAGTTTTCACAAGAACCGGCAATTTTTCTTCTTAAATTCCACGCATTTTTCCAGCCACTTACATATATAAATTCCAAAAGTCTTTTTCTTTCTCTCGTGCGCTCGAAATTTACGTCTCGTTAAAACAATTCTAACCCAGTTATTTTGCAAAAAAAAAAAAAAGAAAAGAAGGAGAGAAAGGGAGAAAGGGTGGAAAGATACAAAAATATTCCCCAACACCTCCGCCGTGTATAATAAGGGTTTTATTTCCCTTTAATTTCGCTCCTTTGCAAGAAAAGAATGCAAAGGAATGTCGTTAATTTTGCAGATCCACGATGGCCTGGTCGGTCTCTTAGAGAGCACATCGAGTCCATTACTCATCTTTATCTGCAGCTATGCCGTTGCGATGGCTCATCAACGTTTTTAACGAAACAACACTGCCGCTCGCTTCGCGATACGACGCGTCACGTTAACGAGAGATCAAAATACTTTCTCGTCGTAAAATGCGCAGCAAAAGTGTCAGTTTTCTCGTGGCAATCAAATTCCCCGCATTTTCGCCCTGCTTAATATATTACACCGTATATACGAAATATCTAGATTATATTAAAAACATAACGAACATGGTTTGCACAATATGATTTATAGGTTGAGACACAATAGGTGTTTGCTTGGAACATCATTTATATGAAATTAAATGTCGGTTTATGCTCTCTGTTTGAAATACCGTTGAAAGCTTTTCAATATGTATGAACATACGCGAGACCCGATTCATCTTCCTTTATGAATTTAAATTCAGTTATCCTGTGGCCAAAGCCACATGGATAATATCATCATTATATTCGAAGAGACTGCTAATAAAGAGCAATTGTTATTGAACCTCACGCGGTATTATTCATCCTGCAAATTCTACATTCCATTGGAAATCTTTTAAATTCTCTGCTCGGTATCGGTAATATTATTGTCACTATTATTATTATTCTCACTTTAAGAGAATAGATTGCTAACGAAGAGCATATTGTTCGTCTTTTAAATTCCAAATTCTAGGAATCTTTCAAGTTAGAAATACTTTGAGCTCTGACAAAACAGCGGTTAAAAGGACCTTTGTCCTCTGTTAAGTCAAATATATTACAAAAAGCTGCGCGACACTTTAATCAGTAAACTTGGTCGAATGAAAAGCAAAAGCGTATTCTATTCGTTCGAATAGAACGCTTCGCAAGCTCGCGTTGATGGTATGCCCGATGTTGCATCGAACTCGAAAAATACGGACAAACCAATCGGAGGTGATATCGACGAGGTTTTCACGTTGTTGCCTGGCAATTATCGTGCCCGTCTATCGATCTGTGAAGTCTTGGTTCCCGGCAAATACGTGTGCGACAGGGATATTCTGTTGCGAAACACGGGTGTCGTTTATCTCGATGGGAAACTGCGTTGCACGGCTGCGGACGTTCACGGAGTCGAGTTTACGTATTTATCCGCAGGGGGATCGGGAACCAACTGGACGAAATTAGAAAATACTCTGCGATCAGTAACAAGGGGCCAACTCCTTTGCGAGTTTCTTCGTAATAATGGAAAGACTGCACGCGAATTAAATGCAAGATTAAACGCATTTAAACGTTCGATCCTGCTTGGATTTTTCAACCACTTTCAATTTTATTTGAGTCTCTCTCTCTCTCTCTCTGAGGAAATTAAAGAATACTCCGAGCTTGAATAAAATACGAGAAAACGTTGTCGAATATTTCCTCGAAAGGTCGCGAGTCTCTCTCTCTGTTTTTAAAATAAATAAAAATAAAAATAAGGAAAAAAAATTGGACGACTCTTCAGCGAAGCGAAGAAATTGCATCGGGCAATCTGCTTTTCGAACTTAATCCAGTCATAAAGTATCGGGGAGTGGAGGAATTGGATAACTGCTAATGAATTTTCTTTCGTTCCGCGATATCCGTCCCCGTCTCCTTCGTCGAGACTTTCATAGTTCGTTGAATATGAAAATAGGAACGTTATCCGAAAGAATTTTCAATTACCCTCTCCCTGGATGGAGAATTATTAACGTAAAAGGGAAAAATCGGTGAAGAAGGAGAAACGAAGTGCAGGCGGAGCGAAGGAGGTAACATCGAAATCCGTGAAGAACTCGAGACGATACTCTACGGACATAAATCCCGCGTACTGATAATTCCCCTTTAGAAACATCTTGAACGAACGTTACCGTATAAGCTGCCAGAGGATCAAGGTGAATAATTTTCTTGGCCGGCTGAGAATTAATAAGACCATTGCGAACCAATGAATCCTGAGAGGATTAAGCGTATAAAAGCTGAGTCGGCTGGAAACTAACCGTATTTTAGTCAGTGATCTAGTCTAGAAAATGACCGCGCTGACTGAATTAATGGTCAAAACTTTTTAACGGATGGGCACTTTTTAGCTAAGAAAGTAAACTGATAAATTTCAATGGATATTCGCGCACGACGCTGGTGAGAATGAAGCTCTGGAACACTTGACATTTCCTCGAAGATTTGCCTCCTTTTTCTACTCTTTTCTTACCCAAAGTCATCAATAATCTTATTGACAGCCCTGCGTCTTCCCAGGTAATAAATTTCAGTCCACGCTCGCGTACTTTGAGTAATAATTCTGCGGAGCGATCTTTTTGTGCGAGCGATCTTAGACAGAAAGTACGTGATCACGCTAATTTAACTTTCGATTGAATTTATTTATTTTTTTTTTCTTTCTAAAATCGATTTAAATTTAGATTCATTTATTGCACCACTTTGAAAACAATATTAATCACACGTTTCAATTTTCTACATTTCTTTATATATTTTGTTCATTGCATTATCATTTAAGATATTTTATAATTACTACAGTCGACATCTTTGGTAAATAATTTTGTGGCCCAGTGTTTCTATTTTCTAGTTTAAATTTTTCACACATAATAATAGCAGGTTATCCATTTTTCCAAGTTGTAGCTTCTCTGGAGCTTGTGTTGTCCCGATACACAATCCACCGTTTTGTAACAAAACAATTGACAAAATAACGATCACGATGAATCTGACAAGCATTTCAACCTTCAAATCGATTTCTGACAAAAATTCTGCGCGACTTTACACGCTTTTGAGTCGTGAAAACCAATGCCCGTTAATTACCAATAAATTACTAATAAATGAATAAATAAGTAAACACTTCCTTCGATTCGCCTGTAATTTTCCCTTTTCCCGAAGCTGCGAAAAGTTTCTCATTAAAACCGCTCCGATTCGATTCAAAGAATTGCGGAGGGGATTTTCCTTGAAATTACGTTTGCGGAAATTGAAAAAAGCCAGCAGAACTCTACTAATGAATTCACTCGTACGGTTCTCCGCAGTCGAGATTGTCGTAGCGCGATTAAACTGGCCAGGCCGATCGATACGACATTTGACGCGTGCGGTTCGTTCCGTTTTATCAGTAGAAACGTGAACGTTCACCTGCCTATCGTAGATGGATCAATCGGTTCGAATTGGTCGCGGTCGACTCTCGCGGACGAGCTTTGCGCCAGCTGTTGGAAACTTTTGCGACGTGGAACGCACAGAAACGATCGTTAATTGTCTCTGACGCCCGTAAATTATGCGAACTAATTTTCGAAAGTCACGGACGAAAGATAAGAGGAAATTACGAAATTAAATTTAACATCGGTGTCGTGCGCGTCGGGAACGTTCAAAGTGGTTTCCCCGGAGAACGAAACAAAAAGTGTCGTACGCGCGATTTACACCGACGAGTAACGCGACGGAGATGATCTATATAATATAATCTCGACGAGTCATCGCGTCAATCTTTTCGGCTATCGCGTAACTTTGCCGGTTCTCTGTATTTGCAACATTTTCTTTGCAACTCCACGGGAGTTCACAAACAGATAACGATAGATCCAACACTCGTGAAAATATCAATCTGAATCCAATCGCGCATATATCGCAAAGTTAATTTTTATCAATCCCTGTCATTTCGCTATTCCCGGTCGAATATCTTCTTTATGTCCTGACCGTTTTTATGATGTCTGTTTTACAGGAGAACTTCTGCACAAATGATGAAAGGTCGGCATCAATTTCGTCGTCGTTTCAGTTTACAGCCGTCGTCGCTGAAGGAGGGTCAGGAAGATGGAACGACCAAAAACGTTAGGTAAGGAGATTTATACTTGCCGGAGTGTCTCGAAATTTGTCTTTCTATCTATTCGCGCTCGTGGATAAAAAAAGGCAAGAAAGATCTCTTTTCTCTCGTGCCTTTCCCCAAGGTGCCTTTTCTTCCTCCTGTATTGCGGAGAACGGAGCTATAACCGCTTTTACGAGCGGCAACTGATTTCGTTCCTACCAACCCCAGCGGTCGCTAATTCGGGACAAACGAAAAGATTACACGGACCCAGGGGAAAGAACAAAACGCGTTTCCTCCGTTCGGCGAGAGAGCGTTCTCGAAACGGAGATTTCAAGATTTGAACCGTTTGATTCCTTTCCCCTTTTCTCTATTTTTCTTCGCTCGTTCCCCCGTCCACCCTCTTCGATCCTCTGACCTCCTCTTGACTCGCTCTTAGACCGGGCCGAGCTTTAATTTTGCGGCTAGTCTTGGCAAAAAGGGAAGCTCGCGCTCTTCTCCTTTGTGCGCTCGGTAATAACCGCGTCAGACTCCTCCTCGTAATAAGCGCGGATGATTACGAAGATACTTAGGAACAGTTGTTATCTGGTGCATGCAAAAGCACCGGTGCGCCGTCTCGCGCTCGCGTACACCCTCTGTAGACCGAGATGTTCTAGGGAAGTAATTCTGGCTGAAATTCAGGGCAGCCCTTGCACAAAACGCGTATTCAATAACGCGTGGGTCCCGGTGAAAGGGATCTTTAGCGTTCATCAGCACTATTCTCTTCGCCGGGACGTTGTCCCCTTAGACGTCAGGCAATTGCCTCTCTCATTTGCATCCTTGTGCTCTGTTCTTTTCCTTACAAGCCTACTGTTAATTGCCTAGAAGAAGAAGGAAATTTGCTTCAAACTTTTAATCACAAGCGAAACAAGACTTTTTATCGTGTCGTAAGGAAACAACTCTACTGATGGCATTTGTCGTGATATGGGTTGTTTTTTTGAACCGACAAAAAAAGTGTACCTATATAATTTACGTTAATTGATAAAATAATATAGATGCAAATACCAAGTATACAGATTTGTGACTATTTATTTCTAGATGTGAGCAAGATATTCTGTTCTGTTTTTTATTCTGCGTCATCGTAGCAATCATTCGAAATACCCATCTACTGGTCGCTCCGTGGCAATGAAAACGAGATCGCTTCGACAGAAAGAACATACAATCATCGGCAGTCTCGTCTGTCTGACGATTATGTAATTCAACGTACACAATGGGCACTAAATAACCGAATATTTCCGTAGCCACTTCAACATCAGCAGAGAAATATGCCCCGATTATAAAAGAAATCATTTCGTAATTTATGGTAGATTCTATCAAGGACTTTTTTAAAAAAAAAACGCGTTTCAGAAATGAGAGACTGTCGGAGTCGGACAGCGGCGGCGGAAAACAAGCGGAGAGCTCCATACGGCACAAAATCGTGGTGATGGGCGCGGCGAAAGTTGGCAAGTCCGCGATAATCAACCAGTTTCTCTACAACACGTTCACGCCCAAGTACAAGCGAACAGTGGAGGAGATGCATCACGGCGATTTCAACGTTTCCGGGATACATCTGACGCTCGACATCTTGGACACGTCTGGCTCGTACGAGTTCCCGGCTATGAGAGACCTATCCATCAAATCCGCGGACGCGTTCATCCTCGTGTACGACGTTCACGACGCCAACACGTTCCTCGAGGTGAAGACGCTACGAGCCCAAATTCTCGACACCAAGGGCGCCGTGCCCATCGTCGTCGTCGGCAACAAAGTCGACCTGATCGACTCCGAGCAGGAGGTAAATTTCACCGTTGTTGTTTCTTGAATGTTTCAGCTCGAATGTTTGAACCTGTGCGAGCATTTGGAGCCAGAAGTTCGAGCGTTCCCTCCTGAGCATTCTCACCCAGAAACCTGAATTTGGAAATTAGAATTTCAACAACCGTTTCATTCGAACATGGAAGGCTCTGAATCTGAAACGTTCGAATTGAAAAGTTGATTGCTTTGTCGTACCTTATATAGACTTGCACCGAGTGTAAGAATCGAACTCGACTTTCGTTTATTTTCTACGTCGCAGGTGGACACAGAGAGCACGAGAGAGCTGGTGGTCATGAAGTGGGAAAACGGTTTCGTGGAAGTGTCCGCCAAGGAAAACCTAAACATCTCGCAGGTGTTCAAGGAGCTGCTGATCCAAGCGAAGCTAAAGTACAACTTGAGCCCGGCGTTGAGACGTCGTCGCCGGCAATCGCTGCCACCGCCGCAGCATCTCAACTCCCGCAGCAGCAGCACCCACGTCCCGTCGCCGGCGCAGCTGCAGCATCTGCAGCAGATCCGCGAGCGTTCCGAGTCCAAGAGGAATTCCTGCATTCTCTCGTAAACAGCCACGTCTGGGTCTTGTTGCTACGTTTCTGCTGATACGAAAGTGAAGGGGTTTCAGGAGTCGGAGGGAGAGGGCGAGGTTACGTCGCGGTCAATTAGCGATTCTCTTCGCTGAGATCGATCTAATACGTCCTATTCGATGGTCCAATGTTTTTGCGCGGCACGCTCGACGTACTTCGAGTCGATGGTCG
>KQ435922.1:282058-302797 GCA_001276565.1 Melipona quadrifasciata
CGGCCAAAGAGTTCAGCGTTGGCTGGTAATTTCTTCCTTTTTCAGTGGTTGGGAATCCGATGTCGTTAGGACAACTAAGCCAAAATAGAGCTACCCGAATTGGGGTAACGGAGAACATTTGTCGTATAGATTGTGTCTCTGTTCGATTCGAAATTTCACGATCCCCGTACAGTTATCGTGCCGTTCTTGATTTTCGCAGTCGGGCCCCTTCGGGATTTAGCAAGTTTATTCTTGAAGAAACGATCCAATGAATTTCGATTACTCGGTGTTTTATCGTTCGACAATTCGATGTGCGTAGCGCGAATCAACGTACTTGATGTGTCTCTGTTTCGTCCCGAAAATTGGAAACTCACACTACTAGGTAGAAGCAGACACCGCGAAGAGATCGATGGAATATTCCTTGTAACTTGGTCGTTCGGTTCTTTTCGCAGTCGAGAACGCGTCCTTGTTCCCCTTTCTCGATGCAAAGTGTTACAACTTCATTCGACGCATTGCCCACCGAACGATGAAACCGAACCAAGCGGTACGCAACGCCGTTGTCAGCATAATTACTCCGAATTATCAAATCGTAGAATTCCAAGTTTACAGATAGAACAAAATATATCCTATTTCAGGGTTGTCTCCCACTGCCCACTTGTCTATCTTATTATCCATTTACAAACACGTACAACGGCCAAAGAATATTTTGTAAAGCATTACTGGCTCTAGTCGATTTGACCCTACATCGAGCACTTGCCTACGCTACTCTTCATATCGTTTAAAATAAATCTATCGTTGTTTGAAAAGAATAATTTCAACGTATTCGATCTATCGACTAAAACAAGTTTGCGTCAAAAGGAACGTTCCATTCGTTGTTTACGACAAGTGCACTACTTCTAGGGAAAATTGTTACAAATTGAAAAGCATCATTCTCCTATTTATAACATGGAATATCGAATTATTTGTCAATTAAGATGTGAGCGTGAACTTATTGTACGCGATTGCCTTGCACGGAATCTGAGTTACCGCGAGTACAATAACGTTCAGGTAATGTGAACACAACCACGTACAAAACTCTGGTCGATTTGCAGATAGCTTTCTAAGTAGTATCGTTGTACTTGGTAAATTTGCTAATAAACGAGAAACTAGCGTAACGTACGAACCCTATTTAACTGTAATTAGATAACAGAGGTATTACGCGTCTATAAATTTTAAAGGGAATACCGTGCAACGATCCTTGATTTTAAGATTAGATGCAAAAGTTTATTACTTGGCGTTGTCGCATGATACATAATTTATCGTTTAAGAGTACCACGTCTTCGAATATATTATTCAGATACAGATCTAATATTATATGATATATAAATACATATAAAAATATATGTATATATATATACACACACACGTTAGTATGAATGTAGAAAGTCTATGTAAATAACAAAACATTGTGATGTGGATATCTCGTTGAATCGAAACCCACATTGGGTATAATTTTACATGTATACGTATAATTAAGCAGCCGCGAATCAGCCACGTTATTCAACGCATTCAACGGTTATGAAATATCGCACATCACGATAAGAGAATAACATTTATTTAAGTGTAAAATTGCAGCCCGAGGACAAAGCTATTTAACCGTTCCGAATTCTCTACTGTAGATGAAATTTTTCGCTGAATTCATGTATTTACCTGATCTCTGCGATCACGTTACTTCGTGTTACTTAGATTAATGTTAACCTAGACCAAGCCGGTTTAACGAGCATCCAACTACGGAAATTGAAAATAATTTCACGACGCGAACAACAGAGTCTACGTCATCACGGAGTTTCCAAGAGAGCAAACTGCACTTGACACGAGTGTAACTATTTTTCAGCGTAAATCCGGTGAAAATGTGTGCGGTGAAAATTATTAAATAGTCTAAGCCCTTGACTTTATATCATTGCGTTACCGGATATTAAATAAAGGATGGATGTCATATTCAACTTCCACACGATCTTGATTTACTTCTCATTTTTTCCCCCTAAATCTTTCGTAATCTTATTTCCAACGGGAGCTTAAGTTTAAGAAATATTTTTCTACCAGTTTTATTTGTAACAAAAGATTTATTTTCTGACGGATTGTTTTAACTTTTCGTTTACTATTCTGCAAACGGTTTTAACTATTTTTTTTCTAAGACATCTACGATTAAATACTATAAATGTACAATTTAAGAAACAAATTCCAAAACTTTTCTTACTCTTAATAAAGAATTTAAAAAAAAAACTTCACGAAGCAGTGAGAGAGTAAGTTTAATTCGAACAGATTGCACAAATCGCGACCAATTGACTTCATCTTGTAGAGAAAATTTACCAAATAATTTTAACGAATAATTGAAAATTCAACTAGTTAAAAATTGCATTTACGAATATTTGATGACATAAAATATACTAATTCTATCGTGAATCCATAAAATACAGATTTTCGATTTACTAGAATGATTTCTCTCTTTTTATTAAATTTACGTCCCGGTATTGAAAATTTCATAAAATTTAACAAATTGTAGTGTATCGTATCTCTGGTGCATTCACTACTTGATCAACTTCAACCATTTTATTTGTAATATTAGGAATTTTATTTGTAATATCGCTAATTAAGCTAATGATCGTAAAACAATGGTATAATTATTCCTCTTCCGCCGCGTCGTGCTATGTTAACTGTACCTTAACTAGAGGGCGTAAGAAACCTTCTGACTGTAGCGACTGTTACATCAGCGAGAGAGAGAAGTCAGCGCCACCTACGTTCGCGTTCGGTCGTTCCGCCGGAAGGTGCGACAGCGCCAACTTATAAACAGTAGGAAACTCGTAAATCGGCATTTCATTTGTTTCGTTGCCATGGAGAGTTTGGATGTTTATACCAATGTATATATAGCAATAAGAAAACCAGTTAAAACGCGTTCCTTAGTTGGCATTCATCGAGAATAGTGTGATATTTGTCTTTGTAATTTATTAAAATATTAAATATATTTTATTTACTTTTAATTCGTACCTACGTGACACAGCCAAAGATATCTAAATAAACTAAGCATCCTACGGGATTTCGTGGCTCGTGATCTGAAATACCGACATAGTAAAAAAACACTGGTTTTTAGCGCACGTTCAAACAACGATGAATTGGAGAATTACAATAAGTAAAAAGATCAAAGTTATCTTAAAAATAAAAATCTTCCCTTTGCAATGAGCTCCTAGAATTTAAACTCAAATAAATATTCTGAAATGTATTATTATAAGCGTAGTTTTTCTTTAACGATATACAAAATGCATCAAATAATATATCCTTGGAATAATTTTACTGACATATGAAATAAATTATTCATTATTCCTCGGTTTAAAAAAATTCTCATTTAATGGTAGTATGCCTGATTATTGAAGAAATTTATTTTAAATATGATAGTTATGCATCGATGAAATGCTATGAAACTAAAAGTCGTCTGCCAACGATTCGTATCAAAGTTAATAACGATATTAAATAATTATAAGAACAATATGGAATTTTATATTTTATGATTTCAAATTTAGTGTAAATTTACAAAATCCATAAATATTAATATTAAGTAGTTATTCCGTGTCTATGACAAAATTATCTACTTATAACAATAATTTATATCTTCTACACTTATAACAATAATCTAATAAATCAACAATCTAATAACTTAGACAATAATCCAATAAATTTTTTCGCGTTTATATTATTTGATATATAATTCATAACGTAACTGTATCACGTATTACAAATTGCAAGTGCATACGTAGTTGTATGCGGGCTTGTAACCTTAAAATGTCAAGAAACATAACCTCAAATATGTACCAAAATTTTCGTATCAAACTTGATTTTAAATTTTATAATGATGTGCGCCGCCGGTTTTGTTGGATTTTTATCGATTGCACAAAAATGTTACAAATTGACGATATAAAAGAACATATTAAAAAACTGTTCGGTATTAATGATCCGTTTGACCTGTTCTTAAATGAAAACGAATATCTACCACCTAAAGAAAACATACAAGTTCTAAAAGAGAATGAAATTATTTTGTAAGAATTCTTGCAACAAAAATGTTAAACTACTGTATTATTTCAATCAATATGTTTCAGGGTTTCTCCCGGATCTCACTTAAGCAATAATCAATTTAACAATTTACCATTAAGTATTGAATTTTCACCAGTAGATGCAAACAAACAGCAACTAGAAGGTAATTTTGCATATCCAGAGCAAATTGAAGAATTAATTTCGCCATCAGGTAAGAATTCAACTCAACAAAAACAGTCGTCAAATAATTTTTCTGCAGTATTATCAAACAATGTTTTGGATCTATCAACTGACACAACAAATAACTTTCAAAAAAGCGAAGAAGGTAAGAAAAAAGAAGTATAATTGAATTAAATATATGACGCTACCACGTCTTTTATTGCTTATAATGACATTGTATTTTTTAGTATCTGATACTACTACAAATACAGAAATTTTTGACACACTTCCAAAAAAAAAACGTGTAAGGCATCGAAAGAAAAAGACAAAAGTTGATACGCAATTAACGGAAGAAGACAAACCTGCGAAACCCAAGATCGCAAATTCCATTATATCCAGCGCTATTTCTTCTTGCAAACATATTCGTTTTGATAATGTAGAAAGCAACATTATTGTGAATGACGACGAGATTATATGTGCAGCACCGTCAAGTCGAGTTGATGCTGCTCACAAACTTGAAAATTTATTATCATTGGGTAAAAATGCCATTCCACTTACTTTTGAACGCAACAGAATAAAGAGTACGACGTGTAAAAACGAAAAAGAAGAAAAAAATAACGCTGAGGACACTATTGTTTCTAAAAATATTAATGAAAATATAGCTTCAACCGAGAGATTGAAAGAAGTAAACAAGTTTTCCGATATAGATTTTGAAACGTATAAAGTGATGGCAGTGAAACCAGAAATTAAAGATGTTATAGCGTTCAAGGTAATTTTTTAAAATGTTAATCATTATTATGATTGTACAGATTGTGATTGTACATAAGATTCATTTTTAGATGCTCAAAATTGGAACAGATTATACGCCACAAATGTCGAATTTTATTGTAGCAGAAGTTATATCTTATTATCCAGAAAAATCATTATATAAACTCAAAATATTGCGTATGTGATTTTATGTCATTAATGCACATCGAATATATATACCTATTTATTTTTTCATTAATTATGATGTAATGTTTCTGTATGCAGAAGGTATGTCAGAAGTGCAAGTGCCAATTGGAAAATTTACAATTATGGAAGAGACAGAAGAACATGTGTTGAATGATATAATTACATTACATCTTGCACAAATAGTAAAACCCAAACTTGTATCTAATTCAGTTGAAGCGATTAGTTTCCCTAATTAAATGTTGGTATAATTAATAATATTACGTATATAATTAATAATGTTACGTATATAATTAATAATGTTACGCATATAATTAATAATGTTACGTATATTTTTATATATTAATTATACATTATTTTTAAATTTAATATGACTGTGACAAAAATTAAATATATCGATAGTAGAGTATAATATTGATGTCTATATAAATAACAGAATTTATAAGAATTACCTTTTCCTTGGCGTTTAGTACAGGATTGATGCGATCATTAATCGTAGACATTATATGCTGTAGCTCTTACACAATTCACTTGAACTTCACTTTATCCTTACCCGTTTTTAGCAACACAAATCAATTCTGTTAATTTTAATTAATCGGAATAATTAACATCAAAATAATAGCAAAGAAATTAGTAAATGTAACGTAATAATGTCGACATACACAATTTCATCGCGGCGTGTGTTCACATGTGTGAACATCTATTTTCGAAAAATTTCAGTACTACTTCACAAAATTTATTACTAAATATCCTAACACCGATTTTAAAATAAAATGTGTCCATATTCTCTTCTTCTTATCCGTTTTATTGAAATATTTAGTCAATTTTTACGAACTAAAAAAATAAAGCGTCCGTTTTATTCAAAAAATTAAAACAATTGCGCGCGTAGATACGTTAACTGAATCTTTTGTCTCTAATTTTACTCTGATTGGTTAATGGTTGTTCTACCAATGAAATTTGAATATCAATCAGCCTTAGAATTTCGCACGTATTTATTATTCCTTATGGAAATACACATATCTATGTACAATATTATTTTGTATTAAAAATAATATATCGTATAATTATAAGAAAAAACATATATACAAACTTATAATCGTTCGGAACTTGAACCGATTCTAAAATCCTGGGTCGAAGAACGCACAGAGGTAACCTCGGTTCCTCTTCTCTTGGGAAGTCGCGAGCGCAAGGTGGGAACAAAGGCGAAGCCGTCTCGCCCGCGTTCGAGAGAGTTGTCCTCGCGCCACGAATGTGCTTTCACAGTTGGTTTCACGCCACGAGTGTGCTCGGGAGAGTTGTCTTCGCGGCGCAACTCGTGTTCGAGAGAGTTGGTTCTACGCCACAACACGGCGTCCGGGGGTGTTGGCTTTACGCCACAACCCCGGTCGAGGCGCTTGGTTCCGGCAAACCAAAACTCTCGCGAACAAAATTATTTTGGAGAATATAGGATTAATTATCTCTTTTTTTCCAATTTCTCTCCTGTTCTATCGAACTTTTAGTAAAATTGATTTGAGCTGATAGGTTCTTTAGTGTTGGTTTACTGCATGAAAAGAAACCATCGTAATACCGTCAAACGTGAATAGAATTCTTCTATGTAATTCTGATATATAATATAGTTGAAAGATTTCAGTTAGTTACTCGCTTTCGGTATTGAAAATTTAATAATGATTTGACTGTGATGGATTTCAAAAATCACGTTTTTGGCGCAATCCCTACTTGATCAACTTTGATCATTTTACTTAGTTCTCCAGTTCTTTCAACTGTTTAAGCGTTGATTGCGTTAAAAAACCAGTGTTCTTTTAGTATGTGAGTATTTCAGAGCATGATTTATTCGTACATCTCTGTGAATGACGTTTCAACGGACGAAATGTTTTCGAGAAAACCAACTTCTTGCGGCGACACATGAAGTCAGTTCCGCCAAGTCAGTCAGCTATGATCGTGTACGCGTTACTTTCTGGAATGTCGAACGTTTTACGAGCAAACTTTCCGTGTCACTTGTAACGAGGTGTTCGATTTCCTCAAGAATTCGCCAAGAAAGTTACGAGCAGCTAGAAGGGGTGTAGACGAAGTTTACAGCTGACGAACACTCTGACAGGAGCTCGTAACTCTATCACGAAGAAGATGACTTGTAAAGCATGGCCGATTCTAATTCCTTAACGACCTTCTTCCTGTTAATAACACGCGTCTCTGTCTTTAAGAATGGAAGGTGCTTTATCTGCGTCGAGTTGAAACACATTTCCTTCATCGTCACGGAAAGAAAACACGAATTTTTCCAATCTGCGTTCCTTAATCATTTTAATTCTCTCTCTCTATCTTGCTTTCTTGCGAAATTGCGTACCTCATAATGAAGATTTGCGAGAACGCAGACTATGCGGAGATGATTCGATCGTTTCTTATAACATCTTTCTTATAACATGGATTTCTCACGTAAATTCGCCAAATTCGCAACGAAACAGCCAACTGTTCGACAGTGGTGGGCGCGATGAATGCATCTATATTCGTGAGTTGATATGAGAGCACGTGGCGCTAACAGGAAGTTAGCTAGATTGGAGGCTTCCAGTTCGTCCGGGTAACTTTTCCTGGAAATTTCATCCCATTATCCTCGAGCATCCGCACGTCCTCGCGCGAATGCCTTCATGCATGTAAGTGGATGATGTTTCAGGGTTATTACGGGTGGAGATGGTAATTCGTTTGAATGTTTAAAAAAGCTTTTGAAAAAAAAAAAAGATTGCACTTTGGCATTAGAAAGATGGAGGATGAACGACAGACGATGTTAGTGTAATGATCGGAATTTACAAATTAAATTAGAAAGAAGAACAAAAGTAGCATTTGATTTTTACAATCAGAGAGCTGAGTTGGAATTGGTGGTAAAATTTTGACAGATCTATATGAAACCATGTAGTTTTGTTTCAAATTAAATTAGAAAATAAGTTAGAAAGGTAGTAAATGTTAAATTTTTATAAAAGTCAGAAAAATGATATGAAATAACGATGAAATATTGGCCAATATTTATCGAGCCGTAGTTTTACTAATTTAAGAGGAATGAAATTGTGTCCATCTTGATTTACGCTGCATTTTCTGTACGTGGCATTAATTCGATCAGAAAACATATTTCGCTCGATATTAATTTACTCCCTCAGAAAATATATTTCTGTAACTTTTGTTGAATTAAACTTTCATTGAAGTAAACTTTTATGTAACTATTATTTTAGCTTGGATTGATCACCGACACCGCAAATAAAATTTAAATTTTGCTCTTTTTAAATTCTTCTTTTGTGAAATTATTAATCTTCTTTAGAAAGAAGAAAGACGGGAAAGAACGATGTAGAAATATAGAAAACAGTGTCCTATTTTTGTAAAAAAGGGGTTTATCAAACCAAAAGTACTCGTTTTTGATACAGAAAATATCTTCTTTTACATTTCTGCGTTAATATTTATTATCGTAAGACGACAAAATTTTCTTAGTGTGATTTGAAAAGTGAGATATGTGAAAAATATTTTGCAAACTTACATCGATTCATTTGTCTGATATTCTTCTTCGCAATAATGGACTCTATAGTCAGTGAAAATCGTGTGTATTCAAAAATTCACTCTGTAACATTTTTTCAACTCAAGTAAACGTCATGCCATAGCTACCTCCGCACTTCTAACAGTATAATCTCTCACGCCTTGTATGCGTTGCGTCATTAAAAATATAATCCTGCATCGCCGACTGCGAAATCGCAATAGCACAGCATCGCGTAAAGTCGAAGATTGAATAAACTAGCGTCCTTCCACCAGTTTAGTTTTTCGTCCGAATTTTGAACTCTCCCTCTGTGTCTTTCACTCGATAAATAACGGGTAAATACAAAAAATGGATTAATATAAATTTATAACGACAGAGATTCGCGAAACGCTTGCAAACGAAGGGAAGCGAAGTTTGCGTTGGAATAACGTTGGAATAAAAGCGCCGGTGGATACGTCGAAAATTGAAGCGAACATTGCTGAAAAATCGCTTCCGATACGAGCCGCGTCGTTCTCACGAACGATACTTATCCGCCAGTGTTTTCTGTTTCGATAAATGGCAAGAAAAACACGGGATTCGGTGTTGAAGGTGTTTCGACGCTTCGATAGATTCTTCGGGCGTTCTTTTTCTCGTTTGGCAGAAGTTCCTTTTTGGGAACGACTTTATTATTTACTCGAGAGGTATCCGATATTCGACGGGAAAAAATGTCTCGGTCGAACAAAATCAATACGAACGCTGCGAGATCATCGTTAAAAATAGTTTACGGCTTTGACCGTAAAAAGCTAATTAACAAATGGACGCGTTTTCCAGCGATTGCAAGGGTTGGATATCGCGTTTACACAGTCTCTCGTTTTGTGGCAGTTTATTAAAGAGATATCTCGATCAACGCGCCATTCGTATTCTCGTAGAGTCATTCATTCACGAAATGGTATCTTTATTTATTATCGAGAAAGGGACAACAGATTTATAACCGGGCGATGCAATAACCGGATGGACGTTCGAAACGAATGTAACGTGAATTTGCATGAGAAACAAGTTGATGAGAACGGAGGATGTCGCGACACGAGAAAGCCATAAAGCGTCGGATTTGCAGTAGTTCAGCTCGATATTGGACGCGACGTATTGGATCGCCCCGGCAAAAATGCGTGGCGAAAAATGCGCCGTTGCTCGCATCGGTGTGCTACCCTCGGGTAATATGTCTCCGAGACTTATATTGGAAATTTATAGGAAATTGTCGACCGCCACGCACGTCCCCCAAGAAAGTAGTCAATTAATGATCTCACAATTCAATCTCAACGCTTTAACAGCCGTGCACTTCAAAGGAAATTTGGTTTACAAAGACGAACTGCTAATTCTGCAGGTTTCTCCTCCGGTAAAATGTTTGAGTGATAATCTTGAAAAAGTTTGATCGAAACGTTTTTTCCCCCCCTCGAAAAGTGAACTATAGAGATTCCCCTTGAGGAATAGCCCTCCGATGTTTTCGCGAGTTGAAATGTCTTCTCTTAAGAGGGAAAAACGAAGGATTAAAGGGAACGTCGAGCACAGTCAGTAAAATATTACGGCGATTTGTACTTGTAAAATTTGATTCTTTTGTTGTTAAATGAGATTGAAAATGTAACAAAGATAATATGGAAAATATAACATACTTGTAGGAGATTCTTTTCTTTGACGTAGAGAAACTCAGTGCGACGTACATTTAAACGTACAGCTAATACAAATACCAACGCATCTGTTTGTTTTTGGATTATTCGCGTAGAAAATTAAAAACATACTTTTTCAACATGTTCTCTTTATTTTAGAATACGCTGCAAAAGCACGCGTAGACGCGTCAATTTAAATTCAATTTAAACTTTGCTATTTACACTGTTTCTTATGAGTACTCTTCAATTGACACTTACATTTATAGTTGGAGGGTCGAATAAACATCCATAAAATTGAAATAGTTTCTCTCGTGTCTCCAAGAACTATTTTTCCATATTTACACACAATTCCTCTCTCTCTCTCTCTACCGCCGAAGGCATTCTCAAATCTATTTATGCACGCAACTGAGAATTTTCTCCATATATTGCTACACAGTATGCAAACCACGTTCAAGCTAGCAATAAACCGTGCCACTTTGGCAAAGTGCATTCCCGCAACGTTCGCGTAACTTTGCGCTGAACACTGAAAATTTCACGAATGCAAAGTGTCTTTTCCAGTACGTTGTACTCTTTCAATGGTTTACCTTGGAAAAGTATTCTCCAACCCCCGAGGTTCGATTCCCCAAAAACGCTCACGATTGCGTCTTTAATATCACGTGTATAGGTGTCCCGTTCGGATCTTATGGAAATCATGACAATAAGGGCAACGTGCAACGTGCAACGGCACATCCGTGGTCCCTGTCTACGTCCGCGTGACGGTACGATACCACTTCTGCCAGTCGACTTTCTCCGCGATCACTGCCGGAGGGGAATCGATAAGTCCAACCGAACGACGTCGGTAAAACGTGGTCGAAGATAAAAGCCGCTTGTGTCGCGGAGTTCAAGCTGAATCGCCCTCGACGAGCGAGTCGAATTTTTATGACAAAAGTATCCGACTTTTCTCTCTGAGAGAATCTCTAATTTGTGAAATTGGGTTGCGACACGCGGGATATCGCTGTCGAATCTTGTTTACGAGCCGTGTTTGGGAAGATGGGCGTTATGACTTATGGTGTTACGGACGCTAGACTACGTACACTCTTGCTCTTAAGTCTTGGGCCACCTTTTTATTTGTAACATTTAGTATTTAACGTAGAAAATTTTCAAATTGCTTCTTACATTAAAATTGAAGAATAAAGAGAGTAAATCGTGTCAAAAGTTTTAGCTTTTCCAATATATTGAACTTTAGGGGAACATTTTCAGACGTGAAATAGGTAGTTAAAGATGATTATTCAATAAACGTTCTCGATTATTCTGGTACAATTATTGACGTGTTTATAGACTCGTTGTCGTATTAAATTGTGTCCTCGTACCATTTTTCATCTCTTCAGTTTCCAACTATTCTCAAAAGAAGGAATTTCCCTCGCCATAAACATAAACATGAACATGTAAACAAACGAAATGTAAACAAACACAAAAACAAAAAGGCACCGACTGGTTGGACAAATTTAAAAAAAACTGAAGATACGAACGTCGGAAGAGAGAGAAGAAGGAAACGAAAGGGAAGATAGAAGTTTACAGATGTAGACGTAAACCCCTACATGTAGTAAACGTAGGAAAGTAGACGTAAAAGGCGCAGATGTAAGAAAAAAAGATGGGGAAAAAGAAAATGGGACAAGAGAAAAGGTTTGACTTAATCGGACTGCGTAGAGATAAAAATGGATAAGTACGCGTAATCATAAATAAAAAAAATAAAAGCAGGAGAGAAGCAAGAAAGTGTGGGGAAATTGAAGAAACGAAAAAAGAAACGGGAAAATCTAATTGCACGACATTGGCGTAAAAGTACACTAGCAAAGGTAGAAAAGTGAGTGTAAAAAAGCGTAGGTGTAAAAGAAAAAGATAAGAAAAGAAGGAAACGAAGCGAAACGAGAAAGGGAAGAGTAGAAAAGTAAGCACAGTCATAAATAAGAAAAAGCGGAAGAACAAGAAAATAGGAGGAAATTAAAGGGGAAAAGAAAGAGAAAGAGAAAGGAAAATCTGGGTCTAATTGGACGGCATGTTGTGGACGTAAAATTACATTGGTGAGAGTGGAAAAGTGGGTGTAAAAGGCGCAGATATAAAGAAGAGTAAGAGAAGAAGAAGCGCGAAGAAGAACGAGAAAGAAAAAAGGAAAGACAAAAGTCTAGGTTTAATTTAATCGGACGGGCAATGTTGAAGCGCGATCGGGGTTCTCGCGCAGCCGCCGTACGTACCTGGACCACCGACCGCTAGTAGCACACGCCGACGTCGACGTCGTGGTTGTCGTGGTGGTGTTCGTTGTCGTCGTCGCGACGCCCAGTGATCGTGCCGTCCGCGTCTCTCGAGCAGTACGCGTCCACACGTCGCAACGACACGGCTCCTCTTTGCCTGTCGCTTCTATCCTCGAATCGTGTTCACGAATTTCGATTGCTACCGTGCGCGATCATCTGTGCACGTGACTCTGTTCCCAATACGAGAGTCCAACTGCTTCTTGCATCGCTCTTGACGACTGTTCTTTCCAAACGAGCTTTCACTTTCTCCATTCGCGAGAGTAAAAGACGCTACGTGACCGTCTCGTCGGACAGTAGTGCTTGAAGGAACGGAAGAAGGTAAGAGGAAACAACAGCTTCGATTAATAGCTAGTTGCAACCCCACGCGTTGGCCAGAGTGAAACTGATTGGACGCCGAAGGTCGAGGATGCTAAGATCGGGGGGGCAGGGAACTTAAATTTAGCGGGCAAATTTGTCGGGGAGCGCGGGGATGTGCAGACCACGAGGATATCACGTTTCGAAGCGATCGAGGCTGAATTTCGTGTGTTTCGACGGGTCCCGACGAGCCGATAATTTCTCGCAAGCTTATTAACGATTTCGCTTCAACAGGTCGTCGACGGACAACGTTCAATGCCTCCGGTTTAGGTTAGATTGCTTGTAAAAGAAGCAAGGGAGACGAAATGCGAGTACACGCGGTTTACGGGAGTGACATCGTTTCTTTTTCTTTTCTTTTTTCTTCTTCCTGGCCCCAGCCATCCGTGGCCCCGAAAATACGCGGAGCGTGAACGCTAAAAGACACGCGGTGACGCGACGCGTTTATTTATGCAACGCACAGCTCGCGCGCAAATTATGCCCCGGTGGCAAGGAAGAAACACGCGACTGAATAATTCATACGGCTATGAACGAACGTTTTACAGTATTCGTGGCGTAAGTGTTGTGTCGCACACACGGTGGATCCGACTGGACGTTGTGTCCTGGTCGCGTGAAATTTCTTTGCAAGAAAAGTTTCCAGGATTCGTAGAGTTAATAAAGAAACGAAAGAATCAGTTGGTAGTTGCTGGAAATATCTGATCGTTGGAAGAAACTTGAGAAGGACGGCTCACGTCCCTTTTTTTCACGCCAACGATTCTAAGGGGACGTATCGACTGAAGCACCACGTGTATCGTGGTCATGCCGCTTTCCGCGTTCTATTTACTCGACGAAAACTGAAATTTCGACTATCCAGGGCTATCCAGGGAAGTGGAAGAGCGAGACAACGCTGGAAACTTCCGTCGACATTTTCTTTTGACGTGACCCGATGAAATGTTACCGTACTAACGCGTGGCTCTGCTAAGCTCGAGCGTGCTATTCGCCGAAGCTTAGGATTTACGGTGAAATGTTGCATTATCAAACGGATCAACGGTAATAAATAACGTTGCATTTATATAGTGCATCCGTAATGAACACAACAGTTGCTTTGCAAAAAATAGAAAAGGGAAATCGCGTACAAGATTATGTAGATTGTAATGTCCAGCTTTGAATTTTTTCGAACAGTTGGATCACTCGCGAACGTACAAAAGGATGCAAATTTTTTATTATTGAAATTTCAAAGTGAATTGCTCACAATTTACTGATTAAACAAACTTGACGTGTTTTGTTTTACTTGAAATTTCTCTAAATGATCGAATTCTTCACGAGTGTATTTAAAATACAGAACGAGAAGTTATATTGTATGAAATATCAAACTTATCTTACAATTTAAAAAAAGAGCGAGATAAATTAATATTGAAACAAGAGTTAATACAGTGAAATTATTTAAATACACGTGTAATTTTTAGTTGGATCAGGGTGAGATGTGTAGAATTTATTGTTTAAATAACGATGTGTCTAAATTCAAGTATGCGAAATTAGAAACTCACCTTTTAAAATGAATACAGGCAGAATGTTGCATGATTTGCAAAAGTTAAAACACAGAGTTACAAGAGTTAAAATTCGACAATTTTTCGCTTGTAATTTAGCGATCAGCGTCAAATAAGAAGAGTCAAAATATATTTTAGTACATTTTCTATCTTAGTAATTAACTTAAACAAAAATTAAAAATCAAAAAGTGAATCAACTCACTCCGCCTTCTCTTGTCTCTACTAATCGAACAAATTCAATGTAAACATTTTTCTGACCAATTACATCCATTCCCGATCGCGTGTATTTCGCATCTTATTCGAGACGCGAACGCAGGACAAATGCCACACTGACCTTGTTGCATGCTTCGATACGTCTTTTCGCCGTAAGCCTCGTGCATGTTTACGTACACGAGTTTCTCTCATTCCGCGCGCGCGTCTCACCTTTCTTTCCTATCATTTTCTGGGTCGTTTGTTTCTGTATCCCGGCATCAAGCATCGGTTGCGCCGTAATTTTTTCTTCATTTTTCTTCGCTCCATTGTCGGGCCACGTCCAGACACGATTTCTTCGAAACCTATGCCTTTTCCATGTCATTTAAATTAAACAACTGACCGTGCGCGTGTCTTTAACATTCGCTAAAAATATTCACTGTTCTCTATATTCTCTGGTGAGAAATATTCACAATATTCGTAAGGTCCAACGAGTCGACATTGCCACTGAATGCCGTCCATTTGTAATTTCACAAAAGTCTACGTACGTTTCAAATATTTAACCTCTTAACAAAATGAAACTTTCTTTCGGTAATTCTGGAAATAATTAACATCAAATTAACGATGACGAGTATATTTGTTAAAAAGGAACAAGGATTTTCTATATTTTATGACGCAGATTTGTTTATTACCTATCTATATAACAGATATGTTAATTTTTAAGAAAATGGCGATGTTTCTGTTCGAAATCTAACGCGCAATTGTCGTAGGTATATTAAAATCTGTTCTTGCTGTCACTGGAAATATGATGAAATTATCAATTTATTTATTTTACTTTATTATGCGTGTGGTATATAGATTTCCGCAAGATCCTATTTTAGAGATTTCGTCTAATTTCAATTCTTCTAATTATAATAAATTGACAAAGATCCACGGAATATCCAGAATTAATCCTTTGAGGTTTGCTTCTGTAATATTACGTTTGTTGCCTAGGGCAAACGTAATATCACGTAGCTGGATTCTCTACACGTACATATGTACATATTGGAACTTGCATTCCTTATTGGACACATATACAGGAATGCAAGTTCTTTCTCGAGAAATAGTATTTTCTTACAAATTCATAAGCATTTATATGCTAGAATAACAAAGTAAAGAAAAGATTTTTTCAAAAATAGCTTTTTCTACTCTTGCCTATTTGGATAATGAGAGATAGCAGACAAGGATAACAAAAGTTAATCAGACGCGAGTTCGCGTATCTGAAGCTTATTCATTAACTTATTCATATAAACGAAGTTCCTACCATATTCCTAAATTTAAGCTCGAAGTTTCCCAAAATTCAAGTGAGCTCTTAAGAAGTTAAATATTTGAGATGCGGTGGATCTCTGTCATCTCTCTTGCCAACTTTATCGCGATTACGATGGTCGTAGAATATGAACCTCGTTTCGATGTGTACTGATCAATATTAAGACGATGGAAGTATAAAATTTGAATGAGAAGAGGGTAAATATTTACAAACACAGGGAACCACACTGAAATATCGATAATTTTTTAATACGCTGTCAGTTCCACCTGCTCCTCCCTCGCATCACCATCCCGATAAAAGTTCAAACCTATCCCAAACTAATTTTACCGATTGTAAATTAAAATTAGATTTGGGTTAGCGATTGCGAGTCGTCTTTTCTCGAGTTTTCAATAAGAATAGCGTAAACAGGAACGTCCGACGTGCTTATTGAGTTTTTTTATTAAACGTGAATATATTTGATGTTCGGAAAATTATGTACCCTTCAGTGAATTCATATAATCGTGTTTGAACGAACTTTATAACAATTACTTTTTAATAAACGGCCCCAATGAAAATTTTCATAATTCATTATTCAGGGTAATAATCTTGGCAATGTATTAAGAGATTCTCGAGAATAGGGGATAACTCTGTTTCTGTAAAAGAGGTTTGTAACGCAGTAAAATTATTTACGAATAGTTTATGAAATTCTGAAACTTGACAGCCTCTTATAAATTCTATGATAACTTCCATGAAAACTTTCGAGTTGATCATTTTCATTACTCCAATAATTGTAGCGTTGAGGTAGTCTTTATGCTTTGGAAACAGAGCATGAAAAGATAAATGATATTGCGATAGAATTATAGATTAGACTCGTAATTATCAGAGGAATTGGAATTTTGAATATACTACCTAATTGGTACTAATTTACACGCACAGTATATACAAAATTTCGCCAATTACACTGTTAATTTTGCTATTAATCGTATCATTTCAATTCAAAATCAATGATCTACTCAAATGAGATACGATCGAATTTAGATGATATTTATTATTTCGGAAACATTGTTTTAGAATTTTCAAACACCGTCATTTCGAAATACTACACTTGCAGGATCAACTAACACGTCGAACGACTTCTTCCTGTCATTTTATGATACATAAAATTGTCATGGATGCTTATCGTAACGTTTTAAATATGAAAAATGAATCACTTTAAAAGGTAACAAAATTTTATAGCCACGTTGAATCTTGGAAGTAAGAAACAGTCGCAACGGGTTAAATTCATTGTGCAACGTGTCGCTCTCTTTGAATCTCTAATAAATTACTTTATCACTGAGATTACATCTGTACAATGCTCTAACGCGAATTACACATTCGAAGGATCAAACGAAAGAACAAATGTCGACGCGAGCAGAGGGGCTTGTTCAAGACAGACAGTTCTAAAAATAAGAGAAAAAGAAATGGAGCTGAACCTCTTTTTTTTTTTTTTTTTTTTTTTTCTATAAGGATAAACGTCCGTAACACAATTTATAGAACTTTCAACATGCTGGCACGTACGACTACGAATAACCCGAGGGGTGAGTCGACATGTCTCTCCGTCGATGCTTCGCCATGATTAAGTAAATATCCATCAAGTTTAACGTGTTGTTGCTTTCAATTAACCAAGAGTGATGCGTACGTGTTAGACTTGGATCGATCCTGGGAAAAGAATCTATAAATTACGAAACACCGTGTTGAGTTCTATCGACGGTGTTATAACGAGGCGACTCGATGACGAAACTAATTGCCACGGTAATTGAAAACAAGTAACTTAATAACTTTTGTTAGGCCAGACTCTGCGAACTCTTGTTTCTATTTTGCTGCGCACATAAGCAGATTGCGGGGATTTGTGCGTTTATAGGGGGCAGATTCAAAGACGCAACGGCGACGAGCGAAAGAAACTTCTGGATTCCATTTTTCTCAATTTTGTCATTACGGATAGGTAAAATTGATTTTAAGTGGTTGTAAAATTATTAAACGGGATTTTAATAATTTAACACAAGTTTGTTTTAAATTGTTTGCAGATGTTTGTGCAATTTTTTATTCTTACAAACGCAAACAAATAAACAAATTTCATCTATTAGATGATGTAATAAATGAACAAAAGTTTGAAAGATGAATAGTAAGAAAATATACCGCATTTCTAGAATTATGTTTGACAAAAATAATTTAGTGGAGATTATTGCCATCAATGTAGTAAGACATGTAACATTTAGTATTATTGGCATTCATGGTTCCTTTGTCCCCATCACTGTATTTTACGCATTACGTGCATTTCCTAAGTGATCCAGAAATGCATAAACATCGACAATGTAATAATTACGAATTCGATATGAAAATTATCAAATAAACTCAAAGCGAAAGAAACAGCATGAAAGTTTAGTTAGCGAAGCAATTCTAGGTACGACTAAATAAATTCTGAACGTAATTAAATAAGATACTACGACAAGTTGTAATAAATTTGCCAAGATACGTAAAACACAAGCAATTACGAACTCGCGAATTGAAATTGCCAAGTGAGATCAAACGTTACGTGAAGTGGAAAAAACAGTGCGGTAGTTTTATCAGCAGAGTCTCCAACCTAACCTAAACTCCAGAGGTGGACAATGTATCTGTATGCAGAATGCACAGAACTTGTGGGAAACATAGCTGCTGTCACGATGCTGTCGCGAGTCTTACGTAACTCCCTCAATGTTTAATAATCTCACGTCAACAGCAGCAGGTTTCCTAAATATCTTACAGCATCGGACCTTTGCGTTTCAACTCTCCGTGCTCTTGGCGTCTTCGTCCTCTCTCTCACACGAACGATATTCCGCGAAAATCAGACCACGGGGACTCGCGTTCGTTCGTACGATACCTGTGATCTGCACGTGCATTCAAATAGATACGCTTAGATGAGTCTCTGCCTGTAGAGAGGAACGTCGTAATTCCGAGAAATGTGAATAGGATTCCTGTATTTATTATCAAAAACACACGAAAAATAAACTTCGTAGATTCGAGAAAATTTGGAAAATGCGATAACTCACTCGCATCTTTCCTTTGCGATTCCTTTTCGATATCTTCTGTTTTGATTGATCTGTTCGTACTGCAATCGACTTTGAGTAAATTAAAACGACCAAAATTGTGTTTTATATTTTTATTTCACCAGGAATAACATTGTTATACTGTGATACATACGTGAAAAGAGAGGGAAATTGTGGTATTGTGCAAAATGAGGAAAATATTGCAAAGTACAATAAAAAGAACTTTCGCTGTAAGAAGAAAAACGAGGAAACATTGTTAATAAGAGGAATTGGAGGAATACATTAAACGCTACGCACATTGAACGATAATATCTCGAAAATGAAAGCTCGTGACATATGGCGTTTCTCCGTGCGAACCACAGGAATATGCTCGAGCGTTTCGACATGTTGCGCGACGTATGATCGATCGATCTTGCCTGGTCGCGTCTATGATTAGAAAAACTGTCGTTAGAGAGGCAGCTTCTTTCTCGGCGATTTTTTTTTTTTTTTTTTTTTTTTTTTTCCTTTACTGACGTGGGCTGTTTGGAAACTGTCGAGAACGTGAATCTTCGAGCTTCTTCTGTAGTGGTTGTTCAGTTTTCCATGAACCGTGGAATATAGGAAGGGAAGGCGATAAATTCTTTAGGACGTCGTAAATTAGACCTTCGCCACTGTGTTACGAGCCAAGGAGATCCACTAGAAATAGAGACGTATTGATTGTCATCGGTATAAATTTCGCCGTAGAAAAATGATCAAGGTATTTTTACAGGTACCGACAACTTCAATATTTTTGTTTTGCGATGCAAGATCTGACAAAATAAACTATACAACATAGAGTAATTTTTCGCGAGAGAAAGGAGAAAAGAGTGTTGTGGGATTTTTTCACTTTGTTTTTGGAAAAATCAGACTTGAAAATCCACTGCTTGTGCACGCTTCTGTACGACATGAACAATTTTCTTCACTGTTTCCTTATTGTCCGATTTTTTTTTATAGAATCGTCGAATTTAGAAAACTTTTCGTTTTATAATTGACAGTACAAATTTCCTCGCATTCTCGCGCCAACGAACACGTCTTTCACGACAATTTAAACAGTAAGTAAAAATCTGAAGGTTCGCGATGATTCGTAGATTCGTTTGGACAAAGTGATTCATCCTTCGAACGAAGAATGGTCCGTGTTGGAAAATTGATACAAGCGAATAAATCAAGATTGGAATTTCATTGGCCACGATATTCAAGAGAAGAAGTTACATGGCGAGAATTTAGACACAGTTACGAACGCCCGACTGTAAATTCTCTCTGCCGAACGTAATATTTTGCTCGAATTAACGTCGCCACTGAGCGTCTCGCTCATAAAATCGTTTCGTCACGCTCGAAGAAAAAAAAAAAGCTGCAGCTTCGCTCGCGATATATCGGGAACTCGCGTGCGTTGCGAAAACTGCTCTATTGAAGAGTCGAGATTTCTCTTCCCGTGGCCATCAACAAAAGGCCGATGAGTACTCGTGCTCGATGCGAAACAAAAAGAATCATTCAAATATTAAATTCAATATAGAGAGGTAGACAGAAGCCGGGATTTTATCCCGCTAACGCCATTTAGTATTCTCGTCGTTCGGATTGACTCGGAAATACTATAACCGGCGACTATCTCGTAAAGCAAAACAATGAAAGTGGAAAAAAGAGCTGCGCGCGTGACGTTCGCGATTAATTTCGCGCGGGGCTGATCGTGTGCAAAATGCGAATTTGATTGATGATTGAAGACGACGATTAGT
>KQ435922.1:308126-322150 GCA_001276565.1 Melipona quadrifasciata
GTTCTAAGAAAAGATGACTTCCCACGGTAAAAGCGAAAATTTAATCTTGAAAAAATCGAAGAACAGAATTTGTTGTTTTTTTCCTGATCCTCTATCCTGTCAGCACTTTAGAACAGAACGTCCGCATTCGCTTGTGTTGAAATAGACGTGAATTTAATCCTTCCGTTTCCTCGCGATTTACGACGCGTCTCCAATTTTTCTTGATCCGATTTTCCACTTACGTAGCAATCCGTTTGAATTCACCACGGATTGCATCTTCGCTCGAGTCTCTCCAAGAAGACAATAATTAGCGGAAACGGACGAACGTTCTCTTTCGAGGAATGCTTGAAATGATCGAACGACGCATCTTTCCGGCAAATATTACGGCGTACTCGGGAATTTACGCGATGCGACACGCACCCTTCTTTATCTCTTGGAAATCGGGGGGAGCGCACCCTTTTGTGATGTAAATCGAACGCAGAGTACGTCGATTTTTCGCCCGCTGCCGCTCGTACGAATCGCCTTGGAATACATTTGCGCAGATCGTGCCAGACCGGCCAGGTGGATTTATCGAATTGCGGATCGCCTTTTGTCACTTTCGTCGCCATTTACACCGTGGAGTAAGGGGCCAAGAACCCGTCGCTTCTTCTTTGTCTTCCCCCCTCAAATGCGATTCCACGCAATTTCAGATCGTCGGGAAGAAAATGGAACGTAAGTGCAACGCTAGGCACAAAAGGGGAAAAAAAAAAGAATATTTCAAATGCTTAGAATCTCGGATGTTGTGCAGTTTGAACAAAGTATTTTCAATGGGAGATGATATCTCGGCAAATAAAATATTTTTATTCCAATAATTTGGTGCGCAAAACAAAACGGTTTCGATCTTGTGTTTTGTACATTTATTTGAAATATTTCCTTACGATGATCTATGATCGATAGAACGAACACTTTGCTCGTAAACATACGTACGTTTTAGCGTGGTTTGATATTATTAGTAATTTACAACGAAACACTAACGAATATTAAATGCACGGCAGTGGATATTATCTCGTAATGTTTGAAAGTTATCTGCAATTTTGACGTACATTTTGTTATTAAAAATGTGAAAAGTGCGAAAAATGTATGCTCTGCAGTTGAAAAATAGACGTCGCAAAGCTTCGCAAAACAATGCAGCTCATAAATGTACTCGTAAAACAACATTTTTCGAGAAAAATGTGCGAAATTGACAGAAAGAACAATAAACTGAAAACTGAAAATTGAAAAAAAGTAGAAAATGAATTCAAATTTTTGTCGCTAAATTGTATGACCTGCTATTTGGCACAGAGAACGGGCGAAGATTACACGGGCAAAGGGAGCTCATATGTGAGGCAAAGAGGAAAAAGAATATAAATATAATACGCGGACAAAGAGCGCGGAGTTGATTGAGGGATCGGAGAGAAAATAACGGGAAAATAGAAAACGAGGAGACGAGTAACGACGCACGAGGAGGTCGATTTTTACAAAGTAAAATCCCCACGACTGTGACTCGGACAACCGAAATTATCTCACTTGTGCATTTACCGCGGCATTGCATAGAAGTCGTCCTACAAAAGCCATTAATGCGCTTCAAACATTGCTGGTGCAATCCGCTTTTCGACTTTGGCCAACCTTACAACCGTGATTCGTACGTCCGTTCAATGGATGCTTCTCGTCTTGATATGTGCGATGATAAATTGGAAATGAAGAGATTCTCCACTGGACAACCTGTTGAGAATATACGCTTGCCCCGGAGAGAGTTGGAACGAAATGACAAAAGGAGCGAAACGAGGAAAGGAGAAAGAAGACTTTAAAGAGGGCTTGATTTTTATTATGGATTTGAAGTTCATTCTCGACATTTAATTAACTCCCTTGTGCGTATATATTGCATTTCACTGTAACGTAATAAGCCAATTAATTAATTTGTTCTTGGCAAAAAATTGGTGTCACATTTTAGCGCGTTATATTTATTTTGCGAAATTACCGAGAAAAGTGTGTTTTTATTATTTTTAATTAAATTGCGGACTTTCGTGCATTTTTAAATTTTCAGAAAATTCTTAGCCAAAAAAATGTAACCTAGATTAAATTATATATATATATATATATACTGTACTATAATACTCTGCTCTTTGGATATTTTACTATTGCACGTGATATACATTGTGTTTGTTATGCATGTTTTTGCACTTTTTTTATTTTTCCACGAATGCATAAAAATCTTCACATAAATGAACAGTAGTAGTGTTAAACCAGCGCATACATTTTGATTTAACAAGTTATTAATGCATACTATTTTAGTCATTCAAAAAATAATGGTTATACGTAATTGTTACTAGTGGCTGTATGCAATTATTAATTGTTAGTCACGCGTAATTAATAATTAGCCAAATAATAAATGTATTTATTCTTGGTAAATCTGGTTTTACTTTTTGGCGTCAAAAAAACTTTGTTAGTTTTATTTACAATTAATAACGGAACTGTTGAATCAGTGAAAATTAAATCTTTTACTTTTGCAATTATTAAAAGCACAAGATATCGTAATATACATTTTTACCTTTATTGAGACAGAAGTGTAATTATTTATTTATTTTGTTGTATCGTATTTACTTCAATTTAATTTATAAAAAATAAAGCGATAAAAACTCTCTGATGCAAAGAGGAGGAATAATGCGCGGAACGGAAATTGCAGAGAACGCAATTCATCAGAGGCGAATAAAATGAAAATCACCAGATGCATGAAATCAGGAAGCTGAGTTAAGCATGAAAAATTAAACGGAAAGTAAAAAATTAATATTAGATTAACTTAATCGCAACGAATCACCAAATTGGGTTACTTTGTAATAATCGCTTTGATTTAAATCTGCTTATACACTGTTTTGTCAGTAGCAGATACATTTATTGTTTCTCTAATTAACGCGTAATTTATTAAAATAAAATACAGTGTGCACTGGTTTTGTAATTCTGTGACATTAACAACACTCAATTTTTTGTCCACATTATACTTAAAAAAAAAAAAAAAAAAAAAGAAAAAAGGATTAAACTCCAACGGAGCTTGTAGTTGCAAACCATACTTTCCGGTCGATTGTGAAACGCGATTTCAACATTGAATTTCGACTTTCCATTTCGTGCATCACTTCTTAACGATAGAATAAATTCCCTCTTACGTACGTTATACTTACGCGCAGAAGTTTGTAAATCAATCGGTATTGCCACAGATTGAAATTAAACGAGCCTGTTTCACGGTAATGTCGCAAACGACGATTAAGATCCCCTCTCGACGATCGTAAAATTTGCCAAGCAGGCTGAAAGCAACGAACGGCACAAATTTCCGTCACTCGCGCCGAGTACACCGGGTGTTACACCCGGGCGGCGGCGCCCCCCCATTGCGAAATTCGGATCGGGAACGCGTGTAACATTGGTGAAATACGTACTACGCAACAAACGCCGGCGAAACTCTGGCGAATTCAACGACCAACTTAATCGACTAACAGGTCGAACGCTGCGGGAGACTCTGCGGTATTTTAGCCAGGTTGTTAGTCTCGACTCTCCACCGTTACGACGATTAAGAGAGTTTCCGCTTCGACGTTTAATCGGCTCTTTTAGTGGTGCATTTAATTTGGGAGGCGAGGTCAATTGCAGGAGCGGGTGTAATATTTAAAGATTGATAACAAGCCAGATGTTGTAATTAAACCCTGTGGTATTCTAATTTTATAGTGTATCGTAGTACGATTAAATCTTAGAATGTGTGTAGCGAAGTGATAAGCGAATCGTAGGATCAGAGGCGATATTTAAAACCTAATTGAAATTTCACGTAATATTATTGACTAAATCTTAAGAAGCAATATCATCGTTCAGATTACACACGTGTCTTAAGTAGTACGTGATGTTTCTCTAAACACACCGAAAGTCTTCGAGATTGTCAATTCACGTGTCACGAAATTATGGAAAGATAATTTTCAATACTTGTCGCATTTCTTTGTATCCCTCTACTGGCAATCGGAAAACAATAATGTTAAAATATTTGGATCGTGAGAGCAGTGATAGAGCAATAAAATGAATACAAATGGTATACCTATCCATTGATGTGTACTACTTAACAAGAATTTGTTCTGCACGTTTTGCGTGCATCTTCTTTCTAAATGCACAGATAACTTTTTCATCAGTTTTTAAATGTAATATCAACGATGATTTCGTTGCTTCAGCACAGGAAATGAATATCTCTGTCGTCGTGTACGATATAGCCAAAAGTAGGAAATAAACATGTAGCAAAATGTTCAACCTAAAGTATAAAATTGTAAACGCAACGTAAAAGCTCAAACTTTTGGTCGGTGCTGTATTTGAAATTATAGATTTAAGAATTAAAGATGCTAGAAATTATTGAAATTGAGCTTCAAGCTCTGTGTAATAAAAATTGTTCCTCCTTGCTCTTTCTTAATCACACCGCGAGAGCAAAAGATCCCACAGCGGAAATTAGCCTGTCTGCGAGTTCTCTATTATTCAACTTGCAAAAAGGATGTTAAAACAAAATACATTTCCACAGTTACTCTCGTGCGTTAAACCCGTGAAAACTAACATTCGCGTTCATTGCTACGTAAACGAGGTTAATTGCCCAGGTAATAAAACCAGTTACCGTAAATGGTACACCTAGTACGAGAAATGAAACGAAAGGAAGAAGTAAAAACTCGCGGTTCGATGTAACGTGCGTAATTTGCGCCTTAGTTAACTCGTCGCTTATCTTGTGACAAAATAATGTTCGGCGGGAAATTTTGTTATGTAAGACACGAGTTTGCTTTATTGGTCTATCAAATGCTACTTTGAAAAGAATACAGAGTTTATCACGAAGACAACACGTCGATAGCTAAGAACAAATCAGGAGAAATTTGTCGAATTCCCTATACAGAACAAATCGCGTAATTTAAATAAAACACAGGCTTGTCCCGCTAAAGTAAAAGATTGCAAATACGCATTGGTTAAATTTTCAGCGTCGGTAAAATCAAACGTTGAACCACCCGATCGAAATAATAACTCGATGAAAATAAATCACGTTTCGCGATCTATTTTCTAGGCAAACGTTCGAGCGTCAAAGGTTGGGTTCGTGTTTAAAGTAAGGCACGAGCATTTCCGGCGTGATGTAGCGAACGGGCGCGTTCAAAGCGACGCAGTGTCGCTGTGAAATCATAAAAAGGAACGAATGAAACGCGTTTGCAACCCTCTGTTCGTTGAGCGCGCGCAGACAGATTGCGTTCAGAAGATATTTGTCTGCACGGTCGAAAGAGGACCAAACGTCCTCGAGAGAACCGCGTTGCCGTTGAATTGGCGTTAAGCAAACGTTGTTACCAGTTGACTGGCCGATCGATAAAAAGGTTAACGCGGTCTGCTTGTGACGTTTCACCTTCCTGTTTCCAGCCGGAAGGCCGGATTTTCATTCGCCTTTACTGTCAGCTTTGGCTTGCCGGAACCGGGTTGTGCCGTGAGGACAACTCTCCCGAATTGTGCGAGACGCGTTCGCCTTTGTTCCCACTTTGCGCTGGCAAAGGTTACCTCTGTGCGTTCCTCGACCCAGGATTTTAGAATCGGTTCAAGCTCCGAGCGATTAGGTCGATCTTTGCGACGCTAAAGCTGCTAACGAGGGCATAGGCCCCATCCATATCTCAGCGTGCGATTAAAACACACAGTCCACGCTACCCACGCGCGCTAACACTGTCGTTGATAGAGGTAGGATCGAGTGTTCCTCGCAAGTGGAATAAGTGAATACTTTAGCTATTTAATTACAAGTATTTACTTCATCCATTTGAATCTGACAAGGGAACATGCTCAAGTGTCCTCAGATTTTGAAGTGCAAATATTTGACATGTCTTTTTTATCGGCGATCTTTCGCATTAGAAGGAGTGTTGGTACTGCGAAATCTATTCCGACGAAAGTACTGGGGATAGAGTAACTTTGTACGTTGACGAAGTTAGTATTTTCTTAAAAATCATTCATACATATAAAGATGGCTCACATTTTTGATAAATACATTTAATACATCTTGGAAATATATATTTTGTAAAAGCCATACGTTCAAGCGTAACAGGCTTCGAAACCGACTTGTATAAGATGAATGTTACATTGCAAGCATACTCGTTGAAACATTCGAAACCCATAAAAGGAAACTTTGCTATCGAACTTGATTGGGATTCCTATGTATAAGTATCCAGGTATTGTAACTAGATTCTGTCCCTTCTCTTACTGACGATTCGTTTCAAGTGCGAGGAACGTGGGAAGACAAGAGAAGAACAGATAAAAAAAGGAAGGACGACCTGGATCGCTTTCAAATCTGTCGAGTTTCTCCGTGAACTCCGCTGCAAGCGTCCCTTTCGCATGGCCCGTTATTAAATTAGAGGTGTAAATGGAGGAAACTTGGAACTAGTGCGTTACAACTAACGTTTGTAGTAGTCGGATTATCCCACGGCCGAATCGTTTAAACATACGTTCAATTTCAATGTTCACAGAGGTGAACTGATACTGATTCTGTTTTTCAGAATCCTCTTACCAAAGCTCTGTTGCTTGCTGGTGTCGTTATTCAAGAAGATTGTCTCTATTCTTTGATGCGGTGTATCTAGTTATTTTTTCTTCTCTGAAATTAAACAATCACAAACATTGCTATTGGCAGTGGCATCAAACGGAAACCTGACACCGACCAAAGTTAAAAAACTCAAACGGTATATTTTTCAATATACGTAAGTATGCATGTGCTTAATTGTAAATATTTATTTTCTGAAACGACAAAGTGTCAAATGTGAACATATTTATTTTGCAAATAATAAAAGATGCCGTCATTGACTCATGTCCAATTAAATAGCACTGCTGTTTCGCTACATCAGCGACGACGAGCAGAAATATTCGTCATTCCAGTGGAAACTTTTTAGTTGCCTCGACAAATAATTATTTTTTAACACTCCGCAGCTGCAGAATGTAAATGCGCTCGTTACTTTTACACTAAAAAAAAAAAAAAAAAAAAAAATGGCAGAAACGCGCGTATTTATCTTTCGAATAGAAAAAGTATCAAGCGAAAGCGTATTTACGTTGCACGTGCGCAAATATACACGTGCATAAATTTATTCTTCGGAGCTGCGTTCGGCCGTTGCGAAGTCAATAATGCCGTAAATTACATTCGAGTCCGGCCGCGTTCGCTGTTCGCGGTGTGGCATTAAACGAAAATGTTCGCCATTACGGCGGGAACGTGGCGTTCCGGCGAATCATTCGATCGCTCTATTTTTCTCTTTCTGATCTCCACGCGACCGTAATTGTTGAGAATTGTACTCGCGGCAGAACACGGCCGGTGGTAAAGGGATTACAGGCACGTCGGTGGATATTAATGGCAATTTCGAATTTTCTTCCGACCAACGAGACCAATGGAATCTGACCGTCCCCCAACTGGTTATCGCCGCGTGACGCAAACGAATTATTCAAACGAATAATTGATCGATTCAATCAGACTTTACTACACAGAGAAATGTGGAAAAATTACGGCCAGACGTGGTCGTCTCGTCGTCGTTGGTTGTGCAATTTTAAAAGGAAACTCGGTTTGTTCAGACGCAGCTCGACGATTGATCGAGTGTAATGCACTCGATCGTGCGAGTTCTTGTAACGTATAAATGGATACATACGCGTGTCAGATTCTGTAAGAAGTTCGCGCGGAATTTGGTTAACGATCGACCGAAATCGAATTTCAATTGGTAATTTGCAAGCGCAATGTACGAGATCGTAACCGGGAAATTTGATCTATATAATTCGCCGTGCTTTAACGCGGACGTACAGCGACGAACGTAATAATACATTTGTATTGTGCATGGGGAAACGAGATAACAGTAGAAAAAAAAAATAGTTGAACCGATTTAGACGAGCCGATAAATGTAAAAGATGAATCACGTTCAGTTCGATCGATTGTCGAAGATAAAGAGCTGTGCAAATGTATACGCTCGTATCTCTCTCTCTTTCCGCGGAAAATAATTGCACAGATACAAATTCTGCAGTGTGACGAGCCCAGAAACGATAAAAGAACATGCTTTACTCACTCGGCTTCTACAAAACATTGAACGGATGGATGCCACACCGTTTAATAAAACGTTTTGTTTTAAAAAACCATTTTTTCTCTGTCTAATGCTTGTAATGTCTTTTATTGTCGTACGTTTGCAGAGGAGAAAGAAGGAAAAGTTTCGGAAAGAGAGCGTATTTTTCAAATTTTTTTAACAAATGCTCTTAGCAGGTTGAATTTTTGCAAGAGGAGCTTTTTCAAATGGAACGTTTTAAACTTCAAAAGAGAAGATCTTCGTATAATCGTCTGGCAACTTTGAATTTTATAACAGAGTATCTGCTGTGTTGAGCTGTGAAAAAAGATTGGACTAAGCTGAAACAATACATAATCAATAGAAATTTGACCAGTACAAATTTTCTCAAAAGCAGTAATTGTTTTCTCATGTCCAGCTTGTCCGCACTGCCACCAAACTATGATGCAACTCTCAACACCGATACAACGAAAATAAAAGCTCCCCAGGATTCTGACGAATAGTTTCAACTTTAACTCTCGTGCAAAAACAACGAGATATCGTCGTCGGTATTGCGTTCTCCGCGTATTTTATCCCCATCGACGTTTGTTCCTTTCTGCAAAAGTGCCGATACGTCCCGCTCTGCCAGCAATCGGAACGTTTTGCACGTTACGAGATATCGCGCGTAAATCTGGGTAAATGAAAAAAATATAGATTTTTCCCTCCCGGCTGTCTGCGACGTTCTCTATTTTATCTGGCGAAACGCGACATACGTCTCTCTCTTTTTTTGCGACGGGAGGAGAGAGGAAAAAGAAAGAAACGGAAGAGGCGATACAATTGAACGAAACACAAAGGAAAAACCGGCGATAGTTTTCCTCTCGAGCGTCCACGCGGAACGAAAAACGATATAACCAGTGCGGAATGTCGATCGCGTTCGTTGTGCAGATCCTTTCGTCAAATTTTCTGCTCCGCAACTGGACAGAGGAACAAAAGGAAGAGAGAGCGTGATGTTCAGAATCAGGGGCGACGGGTAACGTAGTGTTTTGACGATTGGACGCGCGTTTGAAAAGGTTGGTGGTCGCGGAGAGCGCGTCTATCGATCGAGTTGATTCACTCACGGATCAGTTCCCACGAAATTCAGTTTCAGCACCCCTTATTCGGTTATAGCCGAAGTTGTTTTAAGCAATGTGGAGTTCTTTTTTTCGTTCCGTTGTCGTTTTGTTCCTGGCTTCGAGACACCCAAAAAGGTACACACTCGTCAGTTTGTTGTAATTTGCTGTTGTTTGAGAGGATACATTGACACGTGAAATATCGAAACTGTCCATCTCGCAGAGAGGTGGAATCCTACAAGTCAAATTTCACGTGAACGTGAATTTCAGGTTTCCACGTGGAAATATCTCCGATACTCCACAGCGCGTGCAAGATATTATCGGTACATCCTAATGTGCTGCGTTCGAACGTGGAATAATCGGATGCAAGAGCGCGGAAAACGGCGCATGTGTCGCCGTTTAAGCGGTTGAAACTCCAACGTACGAGAATGCGACTCTGAAGTTTAAACGAAATTGGAGCTCGAAGCAAAGGGGTTTTTGTTGTTTCTCCGATTGCATCAGTTTCGACAATGTGTTCCACAGTTGCGTCGAAACTCGTGTTAGTCAATGGAAGGAAATTATCTTTTACGTTACAAGCGACTGTTAAACGTGTACCAAGATTCGTTTTAGATTTGCAAAAATTATTTCTGTTTCTAGAAAATTTCTGAATGTGTTGATATTTTTATGGATTTGCGGATGTCACAGCCAAAGGGTAAACATACATGTATATGTATCAAATGTAAGACTTGAAAATTTATAAGAAGCAAGGTACCTCGCTTTGGATGATTGTGTTCAGTTGGCAGTTCATTGGATTATTATTGGTTCTTTAATAAAGTTCTGTCACGGAGGATATCAAAATTGCAGACCATTGATCATTCGCAATTCGCTTTGTTAAGTCTTTTTTCAATTTCATATCACTGATTAAATCTGCGCATAACTCGATCCAATTGTGGCAGCTATGAAACAGAGCAGAGTTTTGGTCAATGATCGAACAGCCCGCAGATCGCTTAATTCGTTTCGTGCGTGACCGTTTGCTAAACGTGCGCGTACAATCGCGACGCGTATTACGATTGCATTATCTGCCATAACTGTGCGATTTAATCACGGCATACTGAACGATGAGCGACAAACTGATCGAGTTTCGATTCATCGAGACTTCGGACGCGCTCTCGGGAGCAGTTCCAAGTAGTTTTGGTCGCGATAGTGCCAGTCACGTTCAAAGGCAAACGAGACGTTGGCGCACTCGCGAATCAAAAGGAAATACGAGAAAGGGACGTTGTCTGATCATACTATTTGAACGACAATCCTATTTGGACAATATCGTGTCGTTATTTAAAAATAATAATAAAATATTCATCGTGTAATAGAAGTCGCGAACGAAACGAAATGTGACAAGGTGAAATGCGCAAACGTAGACTCAAAATAATTAATACTAATTAACAGTAGAATATAATACGAGGAAATAAATTCCCCATAAAATACTAAAAAAAAAGAACGGTACGACGATCCTACCACTTTGCATTACGAATTGTGCAGTAAGACATTTCTCTTTCCTCTGTTTCATCTCTTACGTAGTGCGCCAATATCTCGTCATCTCTCGTCTCTGAACAGCACTTACGTAAGTTTTGGTTTTAGTTGCCTTGTTGACAGATACTCTGAGAATTTCATGCAAAGTACACTTCATCCCGCCAAGAACGACCAAGTCCTACGTAGAATAATTTTATAACAGGCCAAGTCAAATACAAACCGCCTGCGACCGCGCGAAGTAGATAGTGTCACTTTATGGTCAAACACACACGTAAATCCGACAGCGCTTTGGGAAATGTATCATACAGAGGAAGTTTAATGGAACTTTACGGGTGAATAAAATTATTGTGTCGTAATTCGTAGATGGTAGCGTTAGAATGGAAGTGATTCTACATAGAACAAGGCAAATGTATAGTTTGAGATTGAAACGATTTCCAGGGAAAATGACTTTACATTCTTTTCTGATGCGTATTGAGAAATTTACTGTACATAAATATCTCTGTTTGCGCTGAAAGATATTTTGATATTTGTGTTGCACGAATTTTTTTTATAACACACTGTAATTTTTTAACAATAAATGGCAGAAATTATTTTTCTTTGCGAAAGAAATTTTTTTGAACAATTTCTTAAACAATTACGCTCTTTTACGATAAAAGTTGCGACGAAGCAACGATAGCATGAATGTACAGTATGATCACATAATAGAGATGTGAGTATGCACTTCAATTATATTTTCTTTAATGACAGAAATTACGATGAGGTACTAATAATTCATCATTAAGTACGACAGAATTGTATCGCTGTTTATTTATACGTTTCCCTACTTCATTAAAGCATAATCAACTCGAGTGCAAACTTGCTTTGAACACTCGTCTGCAGCTAAGTGTAGTTCCAGGTTAAGCATCGCTCAGAGAGGTTCACAGAATGAGGACGACCCCGTATTTTTAACATTTTAAATCTATTCCGACGATATAACGTTCGAATATTAAAATATTTATTCCAATGTTAAAAAATAGAAGTTCGCTTCACATTGGAAAATATCTTTTCCTTTTTTCTGACGTTCATCTCAAAAGTTCAATAACGCAAAACTTTGATAAAAATATCGCAAATAACTTAATTTTCGGACATAGAGGATCGTAGTCGTAATTAACGTCAGGATAAAACTCAAAGCCAAAATCAGAGTTTTAAAAAAACAACGTTTCATATACTTGTTACATACTTACCAAAAGTACGTCTACACGTACCAAAATCAAACTTTAAAGGAATATCTGCACATATCTCGTCACCGCTCGAATCACGAAATCGGTCTGAGAAGCCGAGTCGAACGCAGAATCTCGTCCAGCAGCAGTCATTTTCAACGATTTACCTCGTTAAATCGTCAGACACTTACTCGTTGGCGCGACCACGCCTTTCCAACGAGCGCGAGTCGAAGGCGAAGCAGTTCATTCAAGCCGCGACGATGCCAAAGTTCAACAACGAGTAATCTAGGTAGGATTCGATCGTCAGGCCAGCGTGAACGCTCGAGTATGACTCCTGGAAGCGTAGTTGCCGAGCTGCCTCTCTCTTGTTCGATTCCGTGGATTTCAAGTAGAATAGTCCATACCACGACTGCTTCTATCTCTATTATTCGGCCACTCGGGATATCCGAGGTGCTCGATGACTCGGCTCGATGGCTGATCTCGATTGCGTTCGAAGAAATACCAGGCGAACGGCCACTTGAGATCGACGTTCCGCGATCCGAAGGTGGAGAACAACGAGCCGGAAAACAATGGGTCGCGAGTGTTTTGCTACGTCCTCGCGTTTTAGCCACTCCGTTGTCCCTCGAGTCTCGAGCGGCACTACAATGGCCGGTGTCGTAAACCGCCGCGCGTTTCATCTCGCCTCGTCGTGAAAGTTACTCGAGCATCGTAATGCCGCCTTAACTCCGTTGTTCCTGAATAAATCGCGCACACGGAAGAACCACTTGCGCTGCGTTGTATTTACTTTCGTACCTTTTAAGGAAGAAATTCGATAATATTAAGGATGTAAGAAATACCCGAAGTGTAGAGTATTTATCGTGATATTTGCTGCATTGAATATTATACGTTCCAGCGCGAATTGGAATCTTGACTTTCACGGAGAAATCAATTACGGAGAAAAAAATAATTTGTTGCACTTTGCGCCTCTATGGAATGGAGATGGAATAAATAGCCATAACTTTGGTTTTAACACCCCTCGTCAGACGCGGTACGCTTAATTTCGTTAAAACCGGTGACTCTTCTGTCCCTTGTTAATTTAAACTTAATTTAAATAGTTAATTGGCTCGAAATTAAGGCAATAGGACCAGCCTCTTCAAGATTTAGTAACACTGGCGTCTTTAAAAATATATTTTTCGGTGAATATCGCACGGAATAGTTGATCGGTACACAATGGCCGCCGCTCGAGGGTGCAGATTCGAGGATAATGCATCGGATTGGACGACTATAAAGTCGAGCGAAGAACGTGGCGCGTGAAACGAGCCTCGTCATTGCCCGTTTGTTCCAACAACAATCAAGTCATTATTTCGACGATGTATTTTACGAACCGTGTAACTGCAGGGACTCGCTATATCTCTTTCATGAACAATCTTCAGTTTGCTACTTGTTCACGTTACCTAACGGTGTAGTAAACCAACCGTTGTAAACAGTATGGCAGAACGGCGTGATACTCGACGGATTACAACATACATCGAACGGCCGAGGGAGAGCGACGAGTATCCTTGGATGGTTACGACCAGGATATTGACTCGCTCTTTTCCACGAAACAATAATCGATACGTGCCACTCTTCGATGGTCCATTCTACGGCCACTTTTTGTCGTTCCGGCTTGCCGAGCGAAAATATCGCGCGATTTAGAGAAGTTTGCGCGATACCAAACTCCATCGTTGGATCCACTTATATTCAGTCTTCGTTGTTCTACCAATATTTTGTAATTTTCATCTCTAATTGCAGCGCTCGAGTTATTCGGTTATTTCGTACTTTTTCATTTTTTCTACTGCGTTATATTATACGTGCCTTTCAAATTTTACAGCGTTGATGAAAATTATATTTTTGCGATATCGTTTATCATTTGTAATTGGCCGGAGGATTGGTAATTTGTACATATTCTAATGTACCGTATGAAAATATATAAATATTACTTGAAGATTAAACTTTCTTCTGTCCGACACCTCCGTTGAAAATTAAACAAATTAAATAACAAAAATTCACAAAATTTTACGCCGCAAATGCTACAAATCTTCAAATACATTTTCCAGCAACTGTATCAGATTCGTTCTATATAAATGTGCGCACGTTCTTTGTATTACGGCAGAATATTTGCACACGGAAATTGCACATTCGTTCGTGTCTTTGTACAATCAAGATGAATAGAA
>KQ435922.1:361937-372433 GCA_001276565.1 Melipona quadrifasciata
ACGCGCCACGACCAGACGCGGAAATGAGAAAAAACTCGGTAAAAACTGGCAAGTCAGTAATTCGCTTAATCGAGTCTCGCGGAAACGATTGAATTTTTATTCCAATTCTATCGCGAACGCCTGTTTCAATTATGCTCCGTCATACATAACAGCTCAAAGTTATTTAAATATTCATTTTCCTCCTCGGAGCATTCGTATATTACACGCGTCGCGAAAAAGGGATCGGCGATTGTGTAATTCAGTTACGTTCCTTCCTGGTAAATTCTGGTCTCCGTCAATCTCTAAAAAGATACCTCTCAGCCGTGCTGTACACGAAGCGGATTCGGTTTGATACTTTTCAAAATTCAGTAGAGTGGACAGTATTGTTAAGAGATGGAAGAAAGTCGTATTATCGGTACTTCGATCTGGTTTCCAGTAAGAATTTGATTAAATCGCTACTCTCGTACAAATGCGTTGAGATTGTCGTTACTAAACTGCAGATTCACGTTTTTACAGATACACCTAAGTAGATTTAAATCTTTTAAATATTAGAATGTTTAATTTAATATACAATGTTATATTTATATAATCAACGATACAACGGCGCAACGTTGCATACTTGAAAATGTGATCTCACATGCGAAATTACATAAATCACCGCTTTTATCCCTATATTTGTGCTTCTTTCTCATTTTGTTTGAAACTTCAATTGAATGTCAAACAAAAGTTTGATGATACATTAGTAGACTATGGATTTTTATGCGTTTACGGAAAAATTACGTTTGAAGCATAATTCTTTTAATAGTCCTTGCAACACAGGCAAAATAATATCTCACCTCTGATAAAAATATGAAATTTCAGTCTATTCGTTAAAACTGTTTTCTCTGTTATCGGATCGTTATTATCACAAAAAAAAAGAATTATTGAAAAACTTACTGAGAAAAGCACTAAATTAACTATTCTGTTTGAAAAGAGAAATAAAACATTTTTATCTCTAACGCAGTAAACAAGTTCACCAATAAAAGGATTAAAATTTTAAATTCCAACGAAAATTCCAACAAATTCTCGCCAAGAATATCATCAAACAAATTTTCATGGTTCCACTATCGCAGTCTCGAAAATGAAGAAAAATAAAAAAATAAAAAAAGTATCGATCCAATGAACCGTTGTCGGAGCTTAAACACTTTTAAAAGTTTCAGTTTATATATGGAGGACCGTTGATGGAGTTGTAAGAGAAGTATTGATATTGTAAGAGCTTATTGCAAACGTTGAACGTGGAATGGCGAGCAATTGAAAATAGAATCAGAAGTGGATTTCCGACGATGTGTTTTACGCTCAGTTTTATAAGGCCTGTCGTCGCCGAGCAGCGAGAACACGGTTAATCGAAACAAACGCTGTAACTCAAAAATATTATAAACCAGCTTCGGTTCGGATTAATTAAACGGAACAGCTCGATAACAATGCGCGCGGATTAAATCGGACGGAACTCTTTCAGGAAGATTAATTAACAAAAATTCAATCGCCCTTCGTTTCGATCTATTAAATCTCTCCATAAAGCCACGTCGACCGTACAAATGAAAAATAATAAACAAAATAGCGATGAATGTAATAGCTTCGTTAAAAGTATTATAAACGTGTGATATAATGTGCAGTAGTAAAATAAATACACGATGCAATGTATATTATATTATTGAATAAAAGTATAAATAAAGTATTGTTACATACAGTCACATATGTAATAACATTATATTGTATATATGTTAATACAACAAAACTGTAGCTTCATCTCAGGCTTAATTTTGACATGGACAAAACCAAAATTGGAAATACTAATTCACAAAACTTGTAATTTAATTTAAAATAACGTCAATGACTGCTCATTATTAAACAAGCTATTTATGTTAAACAAATCATTGTAAAACAAAGACGAGAAATAAAATCAAAATATAAAATAAAGGAGCTTTATAAATTTTTTATGTAACACGTTGAAATCGATCAAGCTTCTACCCGCGTTTTTCTTCGAATCGAAAATGTTTGTAATTAAAATTACACTCGTATAACTTCAAATCACAACGAGTTCGAGTCCGATTGTCGTCAATCGGTTTGACGCAAGGGGGATTCCAGCAACCACGAAGCTGCAGATAGACGATTCGGCCAGAGGGTGAGCTGAGCTTTGTCAGTTAACAAACCATAGTATTAACGTCAATCCTATCCTACATCGCCGACCGTTGTTTCCAATATCAAAGTGGTCGAGTCATCCTCTCCGATTATCAATCATCTCATTAAACGTCGCCACGCCAACCTGTCGGTCAGCCTTTGTAATCTGGGTGATTAGCAAGATTGATAGAAAAAGCTTGCCATGTACGTGGACGAGTTAATGTTTTGCATGTGCTATAGCGAGCTTGTTAGAGAAACGAAAAGAGTAAATAAAAAAGAAACGTAATGGGAAACGTGGCGAGAAACGTAAAAAGAAAATAACGTATGACGTTAATGAAAAGTACACGATGTACTGTACTACAGAATAATCTACGATCCCTTCTTGATGAGAGAAACGTACAAGGTGATTCAAGCTTGGCCATTTTATTATTGAACAAAATATTTGAACGATGATTATTTCATCTTTCGTTACTCTTTAGATAACAAAGCTGTTTTAGTCCATCACGGGCTGTGCTGTAATTTATTATAATATTTAATATATGATTCATTATGATAATGTATAATTAATATAATACATAATTTATTACAATACTTAAAAAGTTAATCTAAAGAAAGAGCATTAACTATAATTCCACAAATAGGAGAAATAATCTTCCATTTGGACGCCATTTCCTCGATCGTAATCACGAAAATTTGAAAACGCATAGAAACCCGCGTTTCCGGGTCTTGATATTTCACGCCGGCTCAACAGCAGGCAAATACGTTCGCAAACGCACCCTCCTCGTCACGTTAATTCTCCGGAGGGGGGGGGGGGGGGTTTTTCGAGGAAAATGAAATTACCGTTGCTAATTTCCATGGAACGGCAACGGCGGCTTCCTCGAAAGCGTGCGGCGCGCGCTTGCACGGTTTATTTATCAGGCCCACGTAATCCGAGGAACGCGTTGGCAAAGGAGCCGTCTGTAAACTCTCGGCGGAAAATTTATCGAGGAGGAGGGAGCTTGTTACACGGCAGCGCGAGCAACGCCTCTACAACGATTGTTACGACACGGCGGATACGAAACGGGAGAATCGTTTGAATGATTCATTCGTAGTTTATCACAACACGCAGAAAGCAAGCAACGTTTCCGCCTGAAGTGGATGAAACAGACGGTCAGTTTTCGAACTTGCTGAATTGTAATTTCAGAGGCAAGGCTGCGACGTTGCGAAGAGGATCGGACGAAAAGGAACGATGGATGGACAAATTTAGCAAGATAGCTTAGCTCGACACGGTTTGTGTAACGAAGCCTCTACTTAGGCTTGCTGTAACGAGGTTCGTTGCGTTGGACGACCTAACTTTAGCATGGATATCAGACTATCTAACTTTCACGTGGCGTGGTCTTACATGACAGAATTGCGAAATTATTAATATCGAGGAACATTTATGTAACGTCTCTGACATATTGATTGCCGATGAATTATTTCATTCGATAGAGGTTGGGAGGATGTTTTCAACGATATTACGTCAGGTTCGTTCTTAATGGAATTTTTATTGGACCTTTTGAGTCTTTAGACTGAGGATTGTCGAACACAAATCGTACAAAGTTCAACTACGAATATTGTCGTCAGTGAATATTATTAAACTCACACTTCAGTTTTATTCCATTGAAAACTTATTAACCCACCTTTTATAGGAATGAAACTGAAAAATCTGTGTCGAAACGTGGATTGTTTAGCAGCTTGACATTGATCCGAGCATCTTCTCGAAACGTTATAAAAAATTCGTAGAAATTTCACAGAAACGTGCGTCTAACGTATTTTTCTTCCATACTCGAGGCTGTCAGTCACTCTAAGAATCAAGATATAATTAATGAGATTATTCATGAGAAATCACAGAGCAGACAGCTCTGCGGGTAGCTTATCCATCGTATCAAATAGATCCCGTCACTTTCCGATATATCTGCGGTTGTAAATTACCCATATTCGCGGAAATAGAACGTTCTCCGCCGATTTATCGATTGGAGAAGATTAACAAATTCGGAATAAATTTCGAATTACTCGAGCGAGCGTCCGCCGGTTTATCGATTACCAGGGAAGTGAAAAAAATGTAGAATAAATTTCGTCTTACTCTTGAACTCTCGCGCAAACTTCCGCACTTTCAGGCGAAACAAATTTTTTCGTGCATTTTTCTGAGAAACAAGAATGTTACAATTGGAATAAATTATGTTGCTTGATTAAAATAAGAATACTAAGAAACTTTGATTCTTTGATTCTTGTATTAAAGAGGTACTCGGAACTGTTAAATTTTGATTTGTCGAGTAAAGAATTGTACAATTGTCATTAAACTGCGGATATTTGTGCAATTTTGTACTTTTATGAATACACGTAAAGAAATCGATCCTAGAATAGAAATTTTCTTTCATCTATTACATATTTCATTTTAATAAATACATAAATATTTTGAATATTTTATACATCCTGTAGATTCTTTCAAAAGGGTACGCAAATACCCGCCTGGTTATTACACGTCATGTTTCGAAAGGACAATTACGATATAATAATAAAGACAATATTGTAACATACTATTACAATTATAATTTAAAATATAATGGCGATATTTAAAATATCACGTAAATAAAGATCGAAAGATATTGTTTCGTTTGAAATCTTGTTCTACATTTTCACGCGCAAAGTTTCGAATTGAACGCTCCAACAGATTGCCAACGGAGGAAAAATTGCCGCGCAGAGAGGAATTCCAGTGTCGTCGCAGACGTATCGATTCGCAATAAGATTTATTTCCGCGTGACGGCCAGTTGCCCGCTGGCATGATTAGCACTCTGCTTTTACTCGCGCTGCTGCTTTTCTCCCGATTTAATTAATGTGTCGGACGCGGCGACTTCCTTGCTTAATTACAATGGCCGTAAACCGTCGCAGTTTCCCACGCCACGGCGAACATTGAAAGGCCACCGGGCGGTGTTTCCGATCGATTCTCGTCAACTTTCCCGTTTCCCGTTTTATTTTATTTGCCGATTTAAGTTGCAGAACGGAAGCGCGCCCGCATCCCGCGGAAACTTTTATCTATCATCGATTCGCAAAACATTTGCGTACGAGAGCTCGCCGAAAAATGACGGAGAATTTTCGCGGCATCGAATACCATCACTCGACAGTCCACTTGTACAGGGCGCAGAAAAATATGCGACAGACGTTTGAGAATCCACGATGGAAACTAGATGCGACGGTCGAGTCTGCAAAATCAAACTCCGTGTAATCCATTTTGCAATATGATAATCTTTATTTGAAACATTATGAACGTATTTGTTCCAATTGTTGGGAAAGAAAATTTTCAAATTACGGACTTCTCCAATTATTCTGTGTTTATATTCTACAAATATTTACTATGCACACCTCTACTGTTATAATATGTAATTGTATTGCTGTGTAATTCATACTGTACATAGTATATACTGTACTGCTATAATTTAATAACTTAAACGGCGAAAGAGAATTTCAAAAGAACTCAATTTTGCAATTGGTAGTTACTAACATTGTTTTAAAAATTTTTCTTTAATTTATTCTTTTCTTTTCGATTCTCTTCTTAGGTTGCTTTCTAAATTTACAATTATTTGTAAATTTATTTTCACATTATGATAGAAATGCGATTTCTATTTTGTAATCGTACTATTATCCGGGTAATGTAAAATTATTAATTATATTAACGTTATTTCTAGGAAATTTGAAGACACAAAAATGCATACAATGCACATTTAGATTGCAGATTTTCATTTGTTCATAGAATTATATTTTATATTTCCAATTTTATTCTTTGTATCTTGGATATTTCATATATTTTTGCACGTAATCCTATAAATACATGAAAATCTATTAATAATATTGGGTATGAGGATTAATGTTAATTAAATTGCAGCTATAAATTGCATAGTACTTAATTAGTATTTAATACTAGTTAGTACAGTATTATTATATACCAATACATAGTACAGGGTATGGATCTGTGATATCAATTTTCAAAAGACTTGTATCTTCGAATGTATCGAGCTACTACACGGTAAAATATCATATTACACTGTATACGTACATTTCTTGACAAAATATTTCTTTTTACACGAAAAAACGGTATAAAAATCATGGAGTCGACAATAACATGTTCTCTTCAGATATCAAAACAATTGCAACATTTTCTTCGTTGCTTGCACGTTTAAAATCGACATTAAAAATATATTTTGTAACACTCTGTACGTGACTGCACGCGATCGATAATTTATTCAACGGGTTATTTAGCCTCCGTATTTTGATACATCGCACGTATTGAGATTCAGTTCTTTTGATCTTCAGGCGAAATACGCCCCGCTAAATAATAACGCGGAATGCCCACGCACCGTGAAACTCGCAAATAATAAGAATATTCCTGTAATTTGCAAACAACCACCGGCACAAATGCACACACGTACGTGTGTGTGAATTATTCACCCATGAATCGTTCGGACAGTGTGCATCGATCGGCTAAAGAGAGGAAGAGACCACTTCGCGAACAGGTAGAATGATATGTGCAGTTGATTGGTGGAAAATTTGGAATATTTGGTTGACATTATGTAACTGCAATTCGCGAATAACCCATTCGCGAATAAACGTTTCAATTCTCGATTTTTGATTAAACGATTAACAATTTAGCCATAAACGTTCCTTTCATTTTACGTTACAAGTTAAAGGTGTCACTTTTAAAAATATTTGTAGCAATTTCGAACGAGCGGTAGTTTTAGAAAATTTCGGAAACTAAAAACCAGAATAATTAATATAACTATAATATACTATATATATTAATAACTAATTGGGTATTCTACAACATTTTCTATCTCGCGCTTCCACAATTTTAATTGCATCCGCAGAAATGTATAAATTTACGTAAAAATTATTGAGAAAGCGAAATTCGCGAATTATATCCCGAACGAAACGAGAAACTTGAGAAGATGATCCAAAACTCATTCGTTGTATCTCGATCGAGGTTTATCTGGAATAAGCTGCGCTTCCAGCAGCTCGGAGAAACGACTCGAAGAACCGGAAGAATTATCGAACCTGTTTGTAATCTTCGGAGAAAATTGCTCGGAGAATGCACCTTCTTCCCCGGCTTTTTGATTTCCCATCAAACTCAAAGACGCGTTTTCGCCGAAAATTACGAGCATTCGCAACATTGTTACTTGGAATTTCTCGATCCGCGTTTCCGCTCGCGAACAATTTTGGGGTCGACGTAGGTGTTGCCATGGAGACCTCTCTGTATTATTAATTCGATTCACCCGATTCAAAAACATTGTGCTCGCCTCAGGCGAGCCGTGCCGCGCAAATTAACCGAACGAAACGACGATTACGCCAGCCGGGAATCCCTTTATTACACAACGGCGTCATAAACCGTCGCACTTCGAATAGCAGCGCGTGACATTCAGCCGGTTACCTTGGTCGAAGATCCATGGTAACCGGAGCAAAGACCAATCTGCAAGCCCTACGATCTGTTTTACAAACATCAATCCCCTCTGGCTGACTACAATCCGACTTTACGTTTGTCCCAACGTGTCAATGAACAGGAGATCCCGTAACAGGAGCTCGCTAATTACCCCTTCTAGCTGTTTTTATCAATTTCAATTGTTCTCGAGAGTTCCAGCTTTACCGCGACCGAGCCCCTCTACCGGGGTCAGGACGTAGACAACTTTCCCGAACACGCGTAAATGTAAACAAAAAGATTCGGCGTAACGACATTCGTTCGCCCGAAATAAAGAGACAAAGACTCGGCATAACTACATTCTTGCCCAAAAATAGACTCGCCGTTTTGCGATATTCGAGCCCTACGACCGACCATCCAGGCGAGTCGGCCTTTGTCCAGTCTCGAGCTACGTGACTACCCAAGGGTAGGGGAACCGAGATGACTTACAGGCGTTTCTCGGTCCCGAAAAGAAGAAGCGTCTTAGACTTCGCAAAGAAGTGTATTAAATTAAGAAGTGTATTAAACCTCGTCAACCAAGCATCTCAGATTCCAGCAAGGAATCGTCCAACATTCAAGCGATCACGATCAACTCTGCATAGCTAATAACGAGGGCTACCGCCCCACCCACATTAGCCTGCACAAAACAAACAGTCCACTTTAACACCAACCAAGATCTCGTCACGCGACCGCGCGCGCTAACATCAATATTTGAATAACATCAGTGTTTAAAGTATTTTCTCTACAAATTTCCTCGCCCGATTCGCCCGATAAACTTTTACAACTGCATCTGTTGCTCGTACAAATGCAGCGTGTACACAAAGGACAAAGCAAGTTCCATTATACTTATTCAACGCTGTATGAATCACGCCTGAATCGGCGAAACTATAAAATGACGCGCGCGAACGAGCGCAGCCTGTCGCGAAACAATCGAACGTAGCTTTTAGGTTATCGGTGCCAGCAACACAGAACCGACCAATTCGCCAGGCTGAGGTGGCTCGAACAATCGCGAGGAACTTTTGTTGACGCGTAGCCAATTTTTCACCTACGACTCTCTATCGGCAAGTGGTGTCGATCGTTGTTTCCTGCTTCAGCCTTGATATTTATTTATTTATTTATTTATTTTTTTTTTTTCAAGAACAACCATTCGTCGCCTTGCCTTTTTTCATCATACCAGTTTTTCAGCGTACCAGTTGAATCTGCTTGTCCGCGATTTCCAATTTCGATGTTTAAACAAAGCGACGATATCGCAACGAGACGTGACGAGACGAGAATGCGCGTGTTGACTCGTCGCCGATTTTGCTTGTTATTTCCGACGGAGGATAAACGCGTACGATATTTTTCTTTTTGGTTTTGTTTCGACGTTTCTTATGCACGTATTCTGATCGATGTACTGCAGTTCGATACCACTGACAATATTGAATAAGTACACGTTTGACAATGAAATTCTAATTGCATCGAAAGGCTAACTATAAATTACGATAAACTAACTTAAAATTAAACGTCATTGTGTTATGTTACAATTTCGTTGTTGAACTGATTTATTTATTCAAAACTGCATCTGCGCGTTATTGAAACGATCTTTCACATTTTTCAATCTGTTTCGAGAATTCGACGCGCGTCGAGATCGACTCTCGCTGTTCGCGAGAGTTCCCCTCTACCTTGGTCGTGGCGTATGGAACCATCGCGAACGAGGATTGCGTCAATCATAAAAGGCCCGCCGTAACGGTTTCCGCGGCACGGCGTAAAAACAAAGGCTGGATATAACCGTCCTTATACCCATATACGGCGTACGACGTTTACCCCAGTCTTCGACCAGCCACGTGACCGGCTTTAGAGTAGGGGCATCGAGGAAATATACTCCTCCCCCGGTCCCCGAAAGACATTCGGTTAATTTCGTCACACGAAGTCGCCTCGAGTAAGCCACAGGTGTCGGCTAAAGAAGATTTCTCGCACCTCATCGGCGTAGCGTCAATCAAATCGCGAGCCTTGTAAACGCGACATCCTCCACAAAGCGACACCGAGGGCTAACGCCCCGCCCATACTGGCGCGTGAACAATAAAAAATATATACAGTCCACTCAACAATTAAAATTAAGATCTCGTCACGCATCCGGGCGCGCTAACACTCGCAGATACCAACGCTACGACACTGCAACATCACGTTGTGCTTGCCAATTTGATTTAAAAGTTCGCTGAAAATATCCCGTGGGACGGATCAATTCTCGAAACTAGCAGCTCCTGATGGAACTGTCGTTACCTGAACAACCATCTCCTCTGAGGGATCTTTGGTCTGTGTCTCATCTAGCCTAATTTCGACGATTGGGTTTCGACTGGGTTCGACGATTAAGTGTTTGAACAAGAGTTACTTAGTGGAACTTGCTTGTAGATCTTTGAGTGGAATAAATTTTGCGAGAGCGAGGGGTTTTGAAGAGGAAACTGGAACGTGGATATTGTGAGATATATTTCTTGTTTGTTTCATACCCCCGTGGCCAGGCCTCGGCGTTAGAAATATTGTTCGGAGATAACGACTCAGAGAAATTGACGTACACAAAAATATAGACTTCGTGGTCATCGAATTGGAATCGCTCGAAATTTTTAGTCCAACAGTTGTGGAATCATTTTTCTTTCTTTTTTTTTCTAATGAAACTTATTTTTTAACGGTATTGACAAATGTCTATTGAAAAGTTTGTCAATTATTAAGTTTTCTTTTCAACGAGTATAGAAGTGATTTTATATACTATATAATATAACGTGATAACAAATTGCTACGTATAGCTAGTGATTGTTTCAATAACAATTTGAATAACCAAGAACAATCTGCGATTTATTGTCCGCATGCGAAAGAACATGGTAAATCTACAAAGTTAAATTATATTTAAAATTAAAATTATCGA
>KQ435922.1:372498-386405 GCA_001276565.1 Melipona quadrifasciata
GTAATCGTGCACACGCAGAAATTAGAACACGATGAATTGATGGCACAACGAGATCGACACGCGATTTTATCGTTTCTGACGTCGTTCTTCGTCCCGAATCACCGGGAAACTTCGGGCATATCGGCGCCCGAACCAATCGATTCGAAATTTCTCATCGACGGCCGCGTCGGCTGTCGCGCGGCCAGAATCGTCCCTTTCGGAATTTATGCGCGACAGCTTTAAGGCTGTCGTAAACGCGCGGCAAAACGACGAAATCTCGGTCGAGGGACGATTTGCCGGCGTTGAAACGGGGCCGGAATGAAACAACTTCTGGGAACGCGACACGATTCTCGCGCACAATGCAGCGAAGATGATAGGAAACGCGGTGGAAGGATTTACGAAGAATTGTCCGGGAAGAATGCGTGCATCGATGACGACGGTAACGACGATGATAATGATCGCGGTCTGACGATATCGTTGAAGATCGTTTCATGTTCCGAGAGAGGAGATAATTAAGCGAGTCGCGCGATTCGAATAGCTGGGAGAACATCTGGCTGGTCGTTCTTGGAATTCAATCGAAAGTTCGTGGTGCAAAACGAAAGAGAGGAGCGAGAAGTACTTCCGTGGTTGAGAGTCGAACTAATTCGAGTTCAGTACCCCTTGAAATGAAGTTGTGTATATATTTGCTGATTTTTCTGCTTTCGCTGTCGCTGAACTGCGGACTGTTTACGTTTAAATTGAACCGAACTGAATCTAAATTCGTGTTTGATATTTTTATAGACGTGGTCGAAGGACCTCCCCCTCTCTTGTCAATATATTTCATATTAACATATTTTATCATAAGTGCCTAGTGACGGTATCTTTTAATTATTTCCATTTTGAAGTTACTTTGCGACTCTTTGTACGTTAGTTCTTCACAAAATATATATATATATATAAAATTATAATTATATAATATAAATATATAATTCTTTATAAACTGATATTTCTATATACGATCATTATCATCATTGACTCGGTACAATCGATTGAGTTGATTCGATCTCATTGAATTGACTTTAAAAATAAATAAGAATCAGGAAATATTGTCAGTAATGATTAATTTAAATAACTGGAATTTAAACGGAGATTTATTGTAACGAGTACTTCACTTCAGATATTTTTACAACTTTTACGCACTCTGCGCGTTTCTGTGTTTTCCGTCACGTTGTCCTCGTACTGTTAACGACAAAAATTGAATATCGTGAAATTTAAATGTAAAAGCTGTTGGAAAATTTTTTATCGAAAGAATAAAAATGTGTACCAATTCTTTTTATAGATGGAAAATTTGCAACAGTCAAATTTCAATACACTGAATTGTCGCCGTTTCAATCTCGTAAATCTTAATTTTCGTGCAACAACGATTCGTGAAAATCTTCTCGCGGGTGCGCTAATTCCAAGCAGAAAAAATGTATGTGTCGCAGAGGGGTGTTTCAGTACTAATCTGTTAAATCGAACTTGTTTGTAAATTCTAAGGGCGGTATAAAAACTTTGTAATCTCCAATGAGAAACACGGCCAAACCATGTCTAGAACTAGATAAAACGTGGAGAAAAAAATATTTCAAATGTCAGATATAAAATTTCAACGAATAAAATGTTTTATTAATTTTATTAATCTGAAGTATCTGCCACACGTTCCATCGAGAAGATAAAGAGTAAATTACTCGTTCTCATGTTTGATCAGGATTGATATTTGTAGAATATCGCAGAAAGAAGAGTCGAGAGCTCGAAACAATTTAATTAAAGTTAAATCAACAGACGTCGAAGGAATTTTGTTCATCTTTCGCCAGTGTCGAAATGAAACTAGATATTCATCTACGTTTACTAACCTACGTCTTCTTCTGTCGATCGTTTCATGTCAAAGGGAGGCAACTTGTTCGTACGTGAATTAAAGAATATCATAAACTTCTGCGTTACAAGGTTGCAGCCTTCGTTTCTTTGATGATGATGGAGTAGCAGAAAAGTATTGCTTCTCGAACAAAAATCCGTCATCGAAGATAAGTAAGTCAAAGGATATTACAGTCACTTACAGTTCAAGTATCTCAAACAGAAGGAAAAAAATGGTTTCGGACATTTTATTAATCTGTCAAGTTGAGATTAGATCGCTCGTAAAATGTTGACAATATTTCCTATCTACGATCCTTCTTGAATTTCAAATTCACTTTTACCGCTCGTTGAATTATTCAACGAAAGACTAACATGAACACTATATAACGAATATCCCTATGTTCAAACATTCAAAGTAGGAAAAGAAGAATTTTGAACGTTTGCACATATAGATTTTAATTAATTTGTTGGTTGAAATGTGTTAATAACGTTTCTTACATTCGTTTAATGCAATATTTTATTTTACTGAAAATCTAGAGATTCTGTGGACGAATTAGTGGACTTTTGTTGTTATATATGAACTCCAATTGTATAAACTATTTGTTCTGAGTGGAGCAAAATTTCACTTTTGTATGGAAATTCACGATTTCGATCGTTATAACAGCATGATTACGTATAAGTTTACTGACATTCGAAAGATTGAGATCTAATATAGATGTTGGCATGGGAAAGGTAAGGATGTTGGAAGGACGAATGGACTTTGGGGTGAGAAAGAGAGAGAGAATTGTGTTTATGCGTTTCGTCTCGGAGTCACACTGCCTAGACTCATCCAGTGGGGCTGATGGCAGCGACTCCTTACCCCAGACGCTTGCTGTTGCAACTACCCGCTAGGCTGTCCCCCCGATCACCCCCACATCTTAGCGGTGTTGCCGCACACTCTGCTCTTGCTTAAAACGTTGGAGATCGGCAGGACCTCGACGCTAGGCGCGCAGCCACTCGCGGCTTGTGCCAGTCAGTGTTCGAAACTCGTCGAGGAATCCTAGGCCGCTACATAGATAATAAAATTCTCCTGGTTACGAGAAGTTTTCCCTTCCGGGCTGTTTTACCAACTAGATTAAGAGCAGATTATTTTCTATTGAGAAGAATGAATTTGTAATTTTGCGAAAAAGAGAAACTTCTTTGATCTGCTTGGCTTATGAAAAAACCAGACGTGAATGTTTCGGCGTGATTCGCCATTTCTCAATGCTAATCGATTAAAGATTATACAGTTCTCAAAATCGCTACTACTTTCTTTTCAATTCTTCGAAACGAAACTCCTTCGCAAAAGTTAGTTGAAGCATTTGGCAAATCCTCTTCTGTAATTTCCGAACTCTCGCAGATAATATATATAATATTATAGTATATAACTCTGCTTTAGAAGAAGAGAGAGAAATGGAAACCGGACTTGTGGATAGACGAATAATAAGAATCGAAAATGAGAAAAGGCACGGGAGAATACTCGAAGTACTTTGGAAATTCAATAAATTTCAAAGATCTGACTCCCCGTTGCGAATGAGATCGACTTTTACATAATTGCCAGAGTGGCCTGGGTTCATCTGGAATAATCCGATTGGCCGAGCGATTCGCGAAAAGCCTTGTCGTACTAGCCAGGAATATCCGAACGAAAGTGGTTTTCCGGTCATCGCCTCTCGAATTTTGTTCCTCCTCGATGTCCGTCGTTTTTAAGCATAGCTGCATGCTCTTCGCGTAGAATGCGAAACGATGATTAATCTGAATCGTCGCAAGATTAATCGATGAGAATTGTAATAGAACATCATTCAGCTAATGTTACCGAGGGACAAACGATTTGTACATATAATTGGAGTTTCGCTTACATAATAGGACTCCATGTTAAGGTGAATCGATTCGGTATGTAGAGGATCAATTAATCAATTATTGGTAAGTGTGTAAATGTAAATTCGACTAGCGAGATTCAGAATATATAACGAATAATGAATAAAAAATAACGAAGTAAAACTTACGCAATGGTAGACGAAAGAAGGATAAAATAGAGATTATTTAATAAATTAAATATAATAAATTTAAATTTAATAAAATGGAGATTATTTTCATTAAATATTTAGCAGAAGTAATGAATTAATATACATTTTACTCTTATGTTAATTTCATGTAGTCATGAAAAGTGATTGCTGATTAATTTAATTAATGTTAAATTAAAATAATATTTTAATATCATATAGACAAATGTCGAAATATTGTATATTGAAGTACTATACGTGTATTTATTTTTCGTATATATAATATGTAGCGGCGCTACGATTCCTCGCCTACGAGTTTCGAACACTCGACTAGCACAAGTCGCAAGTGGCTGCGCGCCTAGCGTCGAGGTTCTACCGATCTTCGATGTTAAGCAAGCAGCGTGCGGAACCCTGCTAGAAGAGTGGGGTGGGGGGTGGTGCTCGGGGCCCAGCCTTAGCGGCGCGAGGGTAGTTAATAATAACACAAGCGTTCTGGGGGTTTTAAGAGTCTCGCTGCCATCAAGAGCCCCACTGATGGATGAGTCTCTTAGGCAGCAGAGTGAAGTATATTATTAAAATATATCGTTCATCTTTTAACCTATAAAAATTAAATTCGATGGGGTTTGCAGGAATCTGAATCTGATTCCTGGTATCGTTTATAAAATTCATGCAATCCAAAAACAGTGAATAGAGTAGAAAATTTAATACTAGAATGTGGCCGGCCATTAGTTCTGTTATTTTTATCGTGGAGAATTAGTTTTGTTATTTTTATTGTGGATTTTAACAAGTTCTTAATGACTTTCTGTAAGTGTCGACGTAGACAGTTAAGAAACAGCAGTCGAATCAATGAACCGGTTAGATCTCGTTCTTGGCAAAATGTCAGAATCGAAACAACGTCCTCACTTTGGAGAGTTGCCACTATAAAATACGCGTTCGGCGAGATATTTACTGTAATCGCGATTACCGACGTCGCCAGTCGATGTTCGCCGAGAGAAAATCTGTGCCAGAGGGTGAGATTTACGGCTCTCGGATTCGTTGAACTCTGCAGTCCTCTGTTTTGCATCTCACCGACGACGAAAATATTAGATGCACGACGAAAATACCGTATTTTCATCCAATATTGGCTGTAAAAAATATTTCCTTGCCATTCTCTTTTAAAAAATACATTTACAAATATTACGATTCCATTTAGGATCCAATTTAATAATTTATCCAACAGGAGTGTTATAAACACTTCAGTTTCTTGGTTACATTTGCAAAAATGTAAGAAATACGACGTCAACGCGTATTTTTCATTTCGTAGTATTAATTATTTGTATCATTTGAAATCTTTCTCTCGACGACATTCACCTAAAAATATTTACACCAACGGGAAACGCCAGTCGCCATTGAACACCGTGGCGCATTAATTAAGTCCAAGCACGTTCGGTCGCGTTTAATCTCCGCGTTTTTATTTGAGAAACAGCTTGAGACGATGTTCGGCGCGTAATTAAAAATCGCGGGTGTTTCAGCGTTGATTACACGCGTCATCGGTTGTTTTATGACTTTATCGAATGGCTGACGGTTGCTCCATCGACCAACGCAACGTCCAGGCTGTTTTATTTCCCTCGTTCAGAATGTAGTCAATTTACAACGTCAATCTAGCGACGCGAATTGCGAGTATATTCCCTGCCATACGTGTCACCTCCGTCGTGAAATTTAATTTCCCGGCGAAATTATTACGAAAAAGAAAACAGGAAAAAGATAAAGCAAATTTCGCCGTAAACTGTTTACCGCGACGATCACCGTGTGTCAGTCCCGTTCCTTTTCTGACAATCCGATTTAACGCGTTCACCCGTCTTGCCGAGTTATCGATCTCACGCACACAAAACCCTCTCCCACTTTTGCTTCCACGCGGAGCATCGAGTTGTATCAGGTCGGGTCACGGGAGCTCCAGTATTTTTCCCCAAAGCTGCGGATTTTTGGTACTCTGTCTAAGAATCGTTCCGATGCAACAGAAGTCCGATATTTGTCTGAGGTTGTTCGAGGGAGGGCAACGTGGCTTGTGTAATTGGACCACCAACTCCTCTTCGCTGTTTATTTAGTATTTTTCGTTCGTACAATGGGGCCTCGCGTTCCTGCAAATTAACGGATCTAACCTGAACGAATGAACGAGTTTATCTTATCTGGCTGCTGCTTGAAATTCCCATGAGAATATTAAAAATTCCTGCTTCGATTTAAACGTTTGAAATTCGTCAACTGTGACTGACCAATTAATCACTTCCTAGAATTCGAGTAGACGATAACCCTAAGATTTCCTACGTAACCTCACGTTTTTCTTATCCTAAATAAAACGAAAAGAAGACGTGGATTCTGGATCCATATATCGAACCACGAAGAGAGATGGAAAACAAAAAGACACAAAGGCACGTAGAACACATGTAGAGGTCCTCGATTCAAGACGCATCCTCCACGTCGACATACGTCTTCATTTGGTCCTTCCAGTAGCTGTGCATTCGCGTTTCTGTTCTGGTCGTGTAATTGACTCATCCGCATCGGTTACTCGTCCGGCTGCGGATGGAAAGGTTGTTACTTCCGGCTTGGACGGCTGCGCGAAAAGTCGATGCTTACGACGTGCCAGGTCGGTCGTCTCGTTGCTCACGAATCCTGTTCAACTCACACGTGGAAATACGGGCATTGTTTCGACGCGGATCCGCGACGGAAACAACCGAGCACTCAGGGCCTTTGCTATTATATGGCGGTGTAATAATACGTCTTTGTTCGGGTCACGGCTGTATATCACAGGAGCTGATAGGATTAGTAGAATGAGAAGAATTAAGAGTGCGCGTTAATCACGATGAATAGGGGCGAAACTCTGTGATCCACGTTGCGTTTGCAATTTTCAGTAGTAATGTTTCCAATTGGAACAATCGAAGAGACATTGGTCGCGAGAACTGGGTAAGGTTAGGTGTGAAATTTATACAGGATGTTCCAGCTAACTTGTCCGTTTTTAATATTTTTGTTGTTACACGGAATATTGTTTCAGTATCGATGATTGTCCTAGTCAACTCTTGGAGGTAGAAATTCTTATAATAAAAAGAAAAGTCCCAAGTTGCGCAATTTATAGAAATATATAAAACTTCGTCGAGCATTCTCACCGAGAAGTAGACGTGTCTTCGTCCACGTACTTGTAATTCGGTTGAGACGAATCGCAGGGATTTTCGCGATTTTAAATTAAATCGGACAGAACTTTCAGAAAACACAGTTATCGCGATTCCGACGGAAAGAGGAGATCCCTCGAACGTCCTGAAAAATGTTCTCGTGAATCTACATTTTTTCGAACCCTTTGACATTTGACACTTGACATTTCCCGGACGGCTCGCGAATGCTTTCTCTTTGAGATCACACTCTGACGAGCTCTTTTTGAATTTCCCGTTGCGTTATCGCGCGTTGTACGATATCTCGGTCTGTACGATTAAATATTATACATGCTTCGCGCGAAATCCGTCCACAGTCAGATGCAAAAGTTTCTAAAACACTCCGAGTACTTTGCGGTGCTGTCAACCATCATTTCCTGCACTTTTGCAGCAAAGCCTTTGCAAGAGGAAAGTTTGCGTGGCAAAGATCACAAGAGCTTGGGAACTTAATCTTATTTCTTTTGCAAAGCTGCTTTATTCGGTTATACAGCGAAGAGTATAACAGATCTTGTACAAATCCGTTCGTATTACCCCTGATATTAACCCACTGAAGACTAATCCTACAAACGCTTCAATTTCGTTAAATTGTAGATAAAATTACAGGTAGAAAAAATTAATAACAAAAGGGGCTATTATTCGAATTTTCGCAAAGATAACGTAGAAAAGAAAACATTTTATTGTCTGTCAGACTGCTGCGAGGTTGAAAAGTTAATTAAAGTTCGTGTTGAATGTGTTAAATGACGTAGCAGATAAATGCAGATAATAACTATAGCAATACATTTTTCATTATTATTGCTATTATTAGATTATCTCATTTTATTTTGGATTTTACATTCTCGATGACGGAGGTTGACAGTAAAATTAAATTAAATTAAAAATGTAATTTATCAATAATCCAATGTTCTGGCTTTTAATGGTAGCAATTAAATGTTAAATCGTGCAAAATGTTTTCGCAGAATGCATTTCTTGTGTACCTCAATGTCAATGACATGATTTTTATGTAAATTCGTATCTTTTTTTACAGAGATGTAATTAAAAAAAATATTTCACGCAATAAATGTTATAGGAAGCACCGTATGTATATTCCGAACATTTCATACGTTTTATGCAATTTTGCGTTTTAAAATTTCTCATAAACGCTCGAAAATCCGCAATTCGACGATAAAAAGTGATTTAAATACAGCGAAATGTGTAATTCAAATTTGGTTTCGAAACGTAAAACTCGGTCCCATTGCACGCCAAGCTGAATTTTACATTTTGAAATTCTTCTGGAATTGCGCATACCCTCGCAGCAAAGATAATGGAACATATCACGTGCAAACGTGCGAGCGGATTGCAAAGGGTTAATAGTTAGACTGGAAAAACATATATCTGCACACAAATTTTGCCAATCGATTTGTTTGCGATTTAATGTGAATTTAATAATTCGCGAGTTGTGCGTATATCGAAATGCGTAAATAATTATTAATTATTTAACGTGAACTTCATTCATACTAAAATCCAAAGTTGCTTTTAATGACTGCACCGACATTCTTTCTCGTCAATCCATCGTGCAATTCGAACCCGTTTTTAACACAGGAACATGGGAATGTACATTTAATAATTTATGGGCTGAATCATTGTCTGTATCGAGTATGAATAATTAGATGTTCAATAGAAAATGTATTTAATTGTTAATGAAAATTGGCGTAGAAAGCGTCATCGAATCGGGACACTGCGAGAGGAATAATTGAGGTTATGTGCTTTGTATCGCGAAAGGGTGTGATCTCTCTGGTAATTTCGAGATTAAATGACGGAATTCAAACTAGCAATTTACTTGCTGAAATGAAGATGGCGAGTTGACCAGTCGCGTTGTTCAATTTTTAGAAACAGTATTGTCAAAGTGATTTGAATTAATTGATATAATAATTGTGTGATGCAATCAATTTTGAAATTGCTACCAATAACAATAATAATAATAATAACAAATGAATAAATGAGAAAATACAGAACAAATTGTCCTTCGTGGACAATGATTCGCGTGAAAGGGAATCATTAATAACAGTAATACGATTTCTAAATGAAACGATGAGGCCGCAAAAATAGGTGACAGGCCATCGTCCATTCGACGACATCGTCCTTTTTCCTCGCTTACGAAATTGCGCGCGAAACTCGCTGAAATTTACGATACTGCAGCCATTGATATACACGGGAATTCCGAATACTCTGCACGATAGACTTTGTTCCACGAACAGTGTTATTGAAATGAACGACCTGTGCAGCGAAACGTACGACGTTTGTTTAACGAGTATATTTCTACTATCTGGCATCTCCTTGAATTCACGAAACGCCAAGTTTCGTTGGTTTTCTTTTTATATCGGAGATATCGTATCCGTGCTTCAATAATCTGCACTAAACAGTATTGGTAAATGTGGATAAATACGGGTAATCGATCGTAAGCTTAACATCTCTGAATTGCTAATTACGAACAATAATTTCGATAATGTATCAATGCGGAAATTGATGAAATGGATAATGTAATAATAATAGTAGATAATTAGGATTCTTCCAATCTATAATAGGATCACTGAGTTTATGATATAATGCGGATAATTATTGACGTTGAATTATTAAATTTTAAATTACCAAAATTGGAATATAGTTTGATTTCATCGACCAAGTACACACGTAACCAGACAAACTCATCTCAGTCATTTTCCACGACGGACGAGTGGTCCTTCCCACGTTAAGGCGATAATCCAGCTCACAAGAAGCTAAACAGCGCACAACTGTTCAAGTTAGAAGAATTTATTCGTATTCTATATTTATTTGACAAATTATTTCAACAAGTTTCAGTCAATATCCTGTTAAATGAACTTCACTTATCTGTGAATTCGCACGGTGAAACGAGCAAGAGAAAATCACTAGTGGAGGAGGAAACAAATTGCAGTTATTATGTACAAATTACTAAAATTAAACGAAATTTTCCACGGATAATCTTCTGCTTGACAACATCTTGCACATGATCGTCAAAAATCGTTGCGATCTTTCTGCAAAATTTCATCGCAAAAAAGGGAAAGACTGAAAGAACGCAATGATGAGAATTTTCCATAACCGAATATTTTGTGAAGCATTGCGTACAATTATTAAAAGATCTTGCCGTAGAATTTCATTATGAGAAAGTTGAAGAGTGGAGGGACGCGTTAATCGGAATTTTCTATAAACGAAGCCTTTATGAAGTCTCCCGTATGATTTCCAAAAATCATTGCGAAAGCCCTCGGAGCCCTGCCGTGAAATTCCATTAGGAGAGCGGAACAGTGGGAGGATTTTCTATAAATAAATACAGCTTTTGTGATGCTCTTTCGCTGTCTGTACACGAGTCGAATGAAATTTCAACGTCGCGATGTAAAATTCACGACGAAGTGGAAGAAACGTGTAACCTTGGAGGCAAGGTTAATCTAAGAATTAAATATTCAAACGTGAGATCAGACCGAAGATCTCCGTTTTTTCTAGACAGCTTGAATAATATGTGTCTCAGCGCGACGGTGATCTTTGAGGAATGCTGCCCTTTTACAGCCGTCGGAGAGATATTAAGGATGCAGATTTTGTAGTATGCAGTTTTTCAAGACGTATATTTGACTAGAGTCTATTCGAAAAATCGTCAAAGGATCATATGAACTCGTAGCCTGGGGAGCCTCGCGCTAAAGCTGCATTTTCACAAGACGCGAGTATTTATTTAGCCTTAAAAGCTCAGAGTTAATCCACCATCTTAATATTTCGCCTTAGAAGCGCAAGATCAAGCCGAAATATTTGCGTTTCTGCGAACGTCTTTAAATAAACCTACAACCCGAGAAGTTCAAAAGTGAAGCTGCACCTTTTCGTGAGAATCTTGAATCGAGCATTCATTTGATCTTGAAGACTAAAAGCCAGCCTGAAACTCCGTCTCCGCAGATAGACTAATAAATATCTGAAACTTATAATCTGCGCGGTTTTCGATTTTACGCGGCGATGACCACAGACTCGTGTCAGTGATACAAGCAGTTCATAAGTCAGACAGCGACGAATTTATCCATGTAAGATCTGACCTTAACTGGTGGACTATAGCGTGTTGCTGTGCATTTGTTTTATCCCAAGTCTGATGAAAGTTTGTTAGAAAAACTGCGCTTAATTGGTTTCTCTCCCGTTTGTTATTTACAGCCAGACGCACGCGTCAGATTAACAGGTTATATTTCACATTTATAAAACGTCGTATTTGATTGACGATTAACTAAGAATTATAAGATGGTAATTGCAAAATATTTTACATATATTACGTTGTATATTTAAAAAATGAATTGCGTATTAATATTAAAAGATATTAAAAAATAAATTTTGTGTATTAATGTCAAAAAATATTAATAATAACCAGGAAAGTTCTTTTGTCCCTTTGTCTTAAGATAATAAAGAGTAATGCAGAAATTAAAAAAATATAGTTGTTCATATTTGAACACGATTCTTTCACCCTTTTCTTTTCTTAGGAAGAAAAGATCATGGAGCACTCAGATTATCTGTACATCTATACAAAATAGTAGAGTGATTTTTGAATCGGTCTTTCTTGGAAAAAAAAAAAAAACGAGAGAATTTCCTCAATCGTTAATACGAGAACGAGCTTATTCCTCAAAATGTTGATACGTTTCTATCGCCAGCTGCGCGTTAAAAGTCTTCAGTAACCACATCGAGTAAAGATCATTACCGCAATATTTCTCTTTTCCGCAACACGTACGCGTCGGTTAATTGTGTATACTGGATGGAGTTGTAGCTCTTTCCTTTTAGCAAAAATAAAGAGGATTGATATAGAACCGAATGAAAAAGAATACAACGTGGTATATTACCTTCTCCTTGGACGTATGCTATTCATCTTCTGTACGATATTAGTCGGAGAGTTAGAACGAGCCGTGTAATAATACGTAACGATGTGTACCTAACGAGACATTTCGCTATGTTTTTATCGAGAAAGTATTCTTTAGCGTGAAAGGAGAATTACACGGAGACTCGTAATAACCGAGGGACGTATCGTTTGAAGAGTGGTTTGCTTGAAATATTCGAGCTTTAATACCGATATGCCACGTGTTGCTGTTGGGGAAAACTGGATTTTTGCCAAATGGACAAATGGACGAAACTAATCTGCTAGTATAAACTGTCAGTAAATAATAATATAGATCTTGCCTCGGATCGTTCGTAATTAACGGTTTCGTAGAAAAGAGAAGAGTAAATTTCTTTAAGAAATCGGCTTGCAACCAATAACAATTAATTGCTTAGCTATTATATGATAGTATGAAATTATTTCTTTCTTTTACGATTTAAATAATAATCTTGAGGAATCATTGTGACGTTTAATCAAATATTATCGTTTAGAATTTAGAATGCTATATGTTTCTTTAGAAGATTTTTACAAATTGCCAGACTCCATCGTTAAATAGTATGTTAATAATTTAATTACATGTACAGTGACATTTAATATTACAATTACAATTACAATTACAATTTGTTCGCGAGAGTTCTCGGTTTCCCCCTCTACCGGGGTCGTGGCGTATGGAACCTTTGCGAACCAGGGTTGCGTCATCCACAAAGGGCCTACCGTAACGGCTTCCGCGGCGGGACGTAAAAACAAAGGCTGATCATAACCGTCCTTATACCCAGCCTTCGAACAGCCACGTGACCGGCTTTAGAGTAGGGGCACCGAGGAAATATATACTCCTCCCCCGGTCCCCGAAAGACATTCGGTTAATTTCGTCACACGAAGTCGCCTCGAGTAAGCCACAGGTGTCGGGCCAAAGAAGATTTCTCGCGCCTCATCGGCGAAGCGTCAGTCAAACCGCGAGCCTTGTAAACGCGACATCTGCAAGCGATACCGAGGGCTAACGCCCCGCCCATATCAGCGCGTGAACAATAAAAAATATACAGTCCACTCAACAATTAAAATTAAGATCTCGTCACGCATCCGGGCGCCCTAACACAATTAATATTAATATTACTGGTATATTACAATTACAATATTAATATTACTGGTAAGAGGAAGGTTTTATCCAAAATGTTTATCTCTGCGATTCGACGTTTAAGACGGAAATTTCACGTGTTGCTCCGGAGAGCTGGATTTTTGCCAAATAGACGCATTGACAGTGGATATCCAGAAAGTTAGTTTAATGGTTGTTCGGGATATTACGGGAAAATGTAGTAACAATACTCCGTCGATACTAATATGAACTGCTCCTTCGTATTATGGACGAAACAAGCGTTGGAAATTTCACTCTGTGATTAATGGCTTCGTGTAGTAGACAACTAAGAGACTGACTTCTAACGAAGAATAATTAATTACTTCGCTATTAAACGTGAAATAAGTAATAGCTCTCGGAGTTTTGTAACGTTTCGATGAAATACTGTTTATTTACTGCTCGCTTAAAAGGAAAGAGATGAAACAATTTTTGCAGATTATTTCACAGACTTTGCTTTCTATTTACTTCTTACTTCGCCGGAAATTGTGGCGCAATCGATCGTGTAAAAATAAGTGAAAAAGGAAGAACAATATTTTCTTGTTTAGAGCTTCGTTTCAAAGAAAGTTGAATTTAGACCAGAATATTGTATAGATCATTTTGCGTACAGAGATAAGTGAAAAGCGTAGAACAAAGTTTTTGGAGAATGTGTTTCGTCAGTTTTCAATTTCAACAAAGGAAAATTTTATTTTTGCCCACAGGAAATCTCATCTCGATTATTTTCTCTTGTACGGTTAAAAAATTTGCCAGATTTAAATGTATTTGATAAATTCACAAACGCCAGTTTTTCGATGACGAAGTTTGATTCTTTTGACTTTGGACGTAGAATCGCCTTCTGTGAGTTGATTGTACCGCAATTT
>KQ435922.1:386430-412087 GCA_001276565.1 Melipona quadrifasciata
GTACCGCAATTTCAGAGACCAGTGTGACTATGATGATTCTTGTTTCAATAAAGTATTTCATTTTTACACTCAATTTCTATAAATAACTAAAAATTGGGAACATTTTAATTTTACCAAGTCGACGACGCATACAGCTGCTCATGAAAATGTTCCAACATGTTTATCATGTAATAATATATTGTATTACATATAGATAAAATATTTTCATATTTCCATAAACCTGACAAGTGTGTATTACAAGAATATTTAACCTATTGCATTGTATCAATATTTAACGAGTATATATTTAGAATAAATATCTTGTAACATTTTAATTTTTAAAATTTTAAATTTAATTCTTTAATTTTCAATTTTGCGATAGTCGTGATAGTCGCGTCTGTCCAACCAGAAATTTGCAAAACCATCCAAAATATATTCCTCGCAACATAACCCACCATCTTATACTACTGTTTTTTCCATCATCTTCATAAAACTACGAAATTACACTAACTCATCGCGACGTTAATCAAATTCCGAAATATAAAAATTTCTTCTGCCGTGAGTATTGAAATATTTAGAGTCTGGATCTCATTCGTAAGAATCAGGATAAAAATCCGCGTAACAAGTTCCTTGAGATAACGACGGCTAAGAATGTTTGATCAAAGTCATTCGCTCGCTAAAGCATCCATTTCCGCGCTTAATCTTCGTTTGCTCGTGTACAATGCGGAAATAAATTGACGAGTGTAAAGAGGGGCGGGAAAGCAAATTGCTGGAACGTTAAGACGATCGTTTCGCGGGTAATTGCCGGGCTGAGGGAAGGATGGCTCGATAATGGCGATCGATCGAGGCTCATTAGCCTGCAGAGCTAACGCTCCGCGAATCTTCTCATGGCGTTCGTCTACCTAAGCGTTCCGTATTCTATCGCCATTTTCTCTGCTTTCGTTCGCGCGAGGCGTTAACAAACGTTTACAAACCTGCGATAATCAGTCTGCCAAACCGAACGTGCCGACTCAACTCTGTCTTAACGTTCGTATCTTCCATCATCTACCAACTGGTCGCATTTAAAACTTTTCGACGAAATGTTTTTCTTCTTCTATTGGTGGAGTCTCTTGGTGGACAGTCAGTCAGTTGTTGGGAAATTGCCGAGGAAAGAGGAGTGCGTTTACAGTATACAAATTTGTGATATTTAAGTTTCGTAGACTCTTGTTCAAAAGAGTCGATGACGTCTGCCTTGATGTTTCTTAAATATTTTGCTACATTTATATATTTATGTTTCATATTTTGTTGTTTTCAAACATCATTCGAACAGCACGATATTTATCGTACGAATAAACCAAAAATTGACAGGTAAGTTTGATAAGTTCGAGTCGATTCGTTCAAAGTGTGTTCTAGAAATCTTGACGATTATCTCGCCGCTCGGGTAGCGAGTTCCGACGGACCTTTCGTCGAAAAAGCGGCTGGCGAGGAATGTTTCAATGCAGCGGCCCCGATAAAAGCGCGGATAACCTTTTCCATTGAATACCGATAATGATTCGCGTTTAATGAAACTGCTGGCGTACGGGAACGCGGAGCGAGCGAAACGGGAAAGGGAACGAGGTTCGTTTTTCTTTTACGAATAACGCGAGCTTTCCTAATAATAATACTCGCGCTGCAACCGATAATGACGATCTTTCGCCGAACCGTCGCGGATTTCAAACGAGATCCGTTTAATTTACTCGACGAAAATAAACGTGACGAGGAGTTTGTGTTTTTGATTTGGAATATAATTAAGAATAATTAATATACATTTTAAAGCAGCTGTAGTTATTACTATATATTATTTTTATTTCATATTTACGTGTAATTTATATTATGCGTATTGTATGTTTACTTGTTACATGTATATTATTACGTTATTCATGTTTGTTGCACATTGCTTATTATGTCGTGTATTGTTACAGTAATTATTTGTATCGAATTTGAATTTACTACATTCCAAGATACCGTTCTTAAACCTCTTCTGTTTTCCATAAGCTTGTTCCCCCTCTTCTACTTTACGTCGACGCCTCACACATTTGCAACCTACGTGCACTAAAACTCCACAAACTGTTGTAGAATCATACATAAACGTTAACTCAATTTCGACGAATGTGTGACATAGTAATAGTGTTTCGTTATTAAATTATATTGTGTCTCTGTAGAAGGCGAAATGTTTTTAACTTTAGTCGCAGATAGTCGCTTTCCAAATCACGATATTTCCAGCCTGATAATTTTGAACAATTTGTAGCAACTTGGAACTTGATACATTTCTTGATGCTCGCGTTCCGATAAACAAATTCTTGATGTTCTACTTTGCGTCTTAACGAACAAGGCAACGAAATTGGGCAACGAATTTACTAAGTATAAGAAGCAAAAACGAAGGAAAGGAAGAAGAAGAAAAGAGAGCAGCTTTGAATTGGTTCTCGAGCAAACGCGTCCGAATGACGGATCGTCGTTGTTCAGCGGAGACGACGGGGGTTGATGAAATTCGCGGAAAAGGCGGCGTGGAGATGCGCGCTGCAGCGTATTTGTGACGGCGAGTATGAATCGAGACTCTCGTTGTTTCCGTTCGTTACGGTTGCAGATGCGAGCTTATGCAAAGTAGCGGACCGTGCTGCGCGCAGAACGTGCCGCTTTCATGGAATCAACTTCTCTCGGTAGGACGGCGCGGGAAAAAAAAGTGGACGTTTTAATAGGAGTCAACTTAATGGAACGTCTCCTTTATGAATGCTACAAAGGAACCTTAACACTATTCTGTTTTATTCCCCTCGGATAGAGAGAGCGGGCAGTTTTCTAATTACAGAAATGAATTCACGTAATATCCGCGAAAGAGCATTCCGAGAATACTCGTCGTCAGTCGAATTTCTGCGATTGATCGAAACTTCTGTTGTCGTTTAATCGCGATAAATTTCCAACATTTATAATTATAATTTCTAAATTGTAATTGTTAAATTTATAATTTATATTTTTAACTTCAAACGCGTTTTCGACTAAAGCCGGAGCACTTTGTAAATTTTTAACTGACACGTCACAAGAAATGTCTCCTGGAAAGGATCTACATTCACTTTATTATACCTTTTAAACGCATTTCCAGATTGAGAAAGCAGTTTATAATGCTAAATTCACGTGTCAAATGTTTTTAAATATCTAAAAATTTAAAATTCTAATATTTAAATTAACATTTAAAAATTTCATAGAGAATAGTTTGTGGGTCTTAATCAATTTGTTCCTATCGATTGATTCAAGTTGGATCGTTTATAGAATATTGGCAGTGTTTCTTGTACTTACTTAAAAGGATGTATAAACGGATGGAAAACGCGGCCCAGAAAATATTCAAAACCCCAAAATCTTTTTCTGTCTTAAATATCAAAAATTTGTCAGACGTGCATTTTCTACAGTCGGCAGTAAATCTACAAATCAAATTTCTTCTCTTCAAAGAGAAAAAAGCCTCTGAATCAAAGTTCTTCTTCGCGCCATTTGCAAGTTATCCCGTGACATCTGACTTCAATTTTTCAGAGGAAAAATCTCGTCAGTCTCTGCATTTCTCGAGCAAAAACCCTTCGCAGTTGATTACTCTCTAGGCTCGCGACCATTTTCGAAGCGCCAAAGTCCCGAGGACCAGCGGAAGAATCGGCCAAAGGAAATCGAACGCGTTCTCCAAATTCCCTTTCAGCACCGTAGGGAATTGTTCTTTCCCCGTAAACAATCGGTGGGAGCCACAGGCAACACCTGGTGCAGTTTATTGTCGAGTTGCCGAGTTTCTCGAGCCAGCTGTTCAGCTTGCCAACGCGGCGGAAAGCTTGCGGTTGAATTCTCAAGTCAACATGGATCTATCTGACGTCTCCAGCCTTCTCTTCTTGGTTCGAACTTGTCAACAAGATTCTCGGTTTTCGACGCAATTATCCTCTTTTGGGACATTTACGTTCCATTTGGACCACACCGCGTTGTTACAGACATTTGGAAAGAAAATGATTTTATATATATATATGCACTCTAAACATCTATATATCCAAATATATATTCTAGGTTCAAATGCTCCAAAGTGTCGAAGTACGTTCCACTAATAATATGTTTCAGCAATTGAATCAACAATTACATTGCTGGGCAATCTTAGGTAGAGCACGAATATTGCTCTCTGCTTCTATTTAATTGGCATAGAATTAATTGGTGCATTGCGCTGTTTTCGGTGTCTCAATTTATATGCGCGTGTTTATTCAATTTGATATCCCTTTGCCAATTGTGCAACAAACACGATGCAAAAAGCTCTCGAAATTTCGACTGTCGAGAGATCGTTGCACGGAATAACAAAACCAATGTTTCAGTGTGTTTACAGTGCGGTGCACCCGCGTTTGCATATTACTGTGCAAACGTACGGTTAATTAATTAATTACCAAAGATATTCGCATGCTTACTGGGGAATAATATGAGCAGTTTGGTATCGCTAACTAGTGGAAGTTAATTCAACTATTGATTTGACAAACAATGCGAGAGATTACACGTAGAAACGTACATATACTTGCTACCGCACCCACGTACGTGTGTGCACAGATACGTAGATGTACGTACAGATATACAGAAATACGTGCAGATTCTTCTTGCATTTGTAGAAAATTATAAAACACAAGTAAGGTGCAGAGATACGAAATAAAAATGTTGATTTTTGTACTCTTGCAAATTTGCGTAAAAATATTTCAGAGCATGCTGCTTCGAATGATTTTAAAAATTTTAATACTTTAAAGAGCGGGGGTCTCTGCTTCAACATCTCCGCTTTAATGTCTTTTAAATTTTAAATTTTACCAATTCAAACGACTCTGCCATGCTCGTTTCATCATGACTTCGTCGACGAAGATCTCTCCTTTGCAATGTAGATTGATCTACAATTTCTCTCGGCGTTGTTTCGCTGCACTCGAATCCAAGCTAGAGTATTTCAGATTTCAAAAAAATCTGCGAAACTGACTTCTGTCAAAAATGCTCAGTAAGAAGACACGCGACAATATAAGTATGCAAATGTTTCATTACAAATATCACCATTGTCAATATCGAAGATGTGCAACGGGAAAATTGAAGTATATACATTTCCTGATTTTTATACTCTGGACTACAAAGGATTAAACCCTTCACGCGCATAAAAGAAATATCTCGTCACGAAATATCGTTCGTGATTCGCTTTGTACGAGACACTCTACGACACAATGCCATTCATATGACGCTTTTAATAAAATATTTTACAATTCAATGTTATTCATGCGACGCTTTAGACGAGATATCTCGCAATACAATATCGTTCGCACGACGCCGTGACAGAAAATAATATTTTTTGGTAACAGAAAAAAAAAAACAAACAAAACAAAAACATCTTCCTCTAACATTTTATTTATCTATTTGTTTAACGTCACTGCAATCGAATCGTTGGACGAAATATCTCAATTTTCGGTTTGGAAAAAACATGCAGCGTATCGCGGAGAGATTGCAAAATCTTACGCAATTTCAGACTTTTATCAGCAGATATAAAGAGATAGAAATTTGTTCTATCCGTTAAATGGAGTGCTGTGCTAAGAGAACTAGAAGAGTACATGGAAGAAGACTAACTCACGTTGGACGTTGCACGAACGCAACGTTTCATTTGCAATATTCTTTCAATCACCTTGCCCACTCGCCAATATACCTTTTAATATTGTAATTATTGGAAACAGAATTCCAAGATATCCTTCTCGTCGTTATTTCTTCCAGCCATAGTTCACGACTGAAAGAAATTTAAATATTCTCAACATTGTGATAAACTCCCCTTTGCGCCTTAATGGTGTAGATTAGCTAAATGTTTTCTTCGTTTTCGTTTATGTGTTTTCATTGATAAAACTTCTCAAAACAGCGTCACATTATTTCGAGAGGCACGTACAAAAATGTCCCTTCAGCCATATAAGAATCCCAGATCCAGCCATCCGAAGGAAAATTGTCAATTTACCTTTAGAACCTTGTAAAGTCGACGAAATCTTAAAAACTTGCCCTCTCTTTTGTTTCAGATTCCCCGTGGAAGGAAACAGGCCGAAGCGAAGCGTTTGGCGGTGGTTTCCGGGTTATCGCGTGCCCGGAAGCGCGATCGTTCCTCGGCTGAACGTCGAAGGAATGACGTCGGCCTCGTTCCTCGTATCGTCGCCGTCGACGAAACTGTCCTCGTTCTATCCCCCCAATCCTCGATAGAATACGAAGGACACGCATTTAACTCCCAAAAGGCATCCGACGTTCGTGTCTGAAACAAAAAGAGCGAGAGAGAGGGAGGGAAAAACTGTCCGGATAATCTGTCGAACCGATCATCCATCCAACTCGATCGCGTGAAAAATCTCCTCGAGGAGAGATTCTTGAAGGAGAAGGAAGAACTTGAGGGAGAAAGAAGTACTTTGCTCGTTGAACTTGAGGAAGAGCAAGGCAAAATGAACGCGACGATATTAAGCTACGAGACGACCACGAGCGCGATCGACTACGCTCGCAAGATGAGCCAGGATGACTCGATGATTCAGAATTGCGAGGCCGATCTGCCGATCGTCTCGCTGGTCAATCAGATCCTCTACTCCATCGTTTGCATCGTCGGCCTCCTCGGGAACACGCTGGTGATCTACGTGGTGCTGCGATTCTCGAAGATGCAAACGGTGACCAACATGTACATCGTGAACCTGGCCATAGCCGACGAGTGTTTCCTAATAGGGATACCATTCCTGGTGACCACGATGAGCCTGCGCAGCTGGATATTCGGCAAGATCATGTGCAAAGCGTACATGACGACGACGAGCATCAACCAGTTCACCAGCAGCATCTTCCTCTTCATAATGAGCGCCGATCGTTACATCGCCGTCTGTCACCCGATCTCCTCGCCCAAGATCCGCACGCCGTTGATCTCGAAGGTGGTCTCTCTGACCGCCTGGGCGGCCAGCGCCCTCTTCATGATCCCGATCATTCTGTACGCGAACGCGATGGAGTCCGACAAGGGGATCAACTGCAACATCTACTGGCCGAACGATCGCGGGGGTCACACCACCTTCACCCTGTACACGTTCGTCCTGGGCTTCGCCATACCGCTCACCCTCATACTGATCTTCTACTTCCTGGTGATAAGGAAACTGCAGACCGTCGGCCCGAAGAACAAGTCGAAGGAGAAGAAACGGTCTCACCGCAAGGTGACGAAACTGGTGCTGACCGTGATCACCGTGTACGTGTTGTGCTGGCTGCCCTACTGGCTGATGCAGGTCGCGTTGATCTACACCCCGCCGAAGCAGTGCCAGAGCAAGATCACCATCACCAGCTTCCTGCTCGCCGGTTTCCTCAGTTACAGCAACAGCGCGATGAACCCGATCCTCTACGCGTTCCTCAGCGACAACTTCAAGAAGAGCTTCCTGAAGGCGTGCACCTGCGCCGCTGGGAAGGACGTGAACGCCACGCTGCACATCGAGAACAGCGTGTTCCCGCGAAGGAACAAGGCGAACGCCGAGAGGCTGCAGTCGAATCGGCTGGCCGTGTCCGGCCAGTCGAGGCTGGAACTGGAGGACGAGGACGCGGAGAGAGGGCTCCTGATCAGCAAAACCTCCACGACCACCGTGACCATGACGTCACGATCGAACATCACCATCGGCAACGATCCGAAGGATCAGACGCAGAGGGAGAAAGACGCGATGAAGAACGGAACGCAGTTGACGTTGTTGACGCAGGTGTAAGAGATACGCGACGAGAGATGCGTCGAGAGAACGAAGAACAACGATTGCGAACGAAATGGAAACGATCTCTCAAACGACCTCGAGGGCTAAGAACGGCCTCTTGCTTTCTCTCTTTTCTTTGGTCACCCGGTGACCAATGAGCCCCTAGGATCCATCATCAATGGCGCGAGAAGAGAAGATCACGATTGGAAACTATGGGTTTCTCGCTCTTTTTCTTTTCTTTCGCGCGGTGCGAAAGAACGTTTCCGACGGTATTGACGAATTTTTACCACTTTCCCTTTGGTGATCGCGGTACCAAAGAGGGGGAAGAAACTTTGGTCCAGAGTCGCGTTACAAGTATCAACGTTACTGTAGAGAATTATAAATGTCCTCCCCCTGTGTTTGTCCGGTCCAGTCCTTTCGTTCTAGCGATTGAACATTGCTCGCACGAGGGGTGAAACATCGCTGGTAATCGATTGTGAAACGAAATCAAACGTCGCTTGGCCAGTGACGCGCAGATGTCGTTGGTCTTTGAGAGCGGCCATTCCGCTTACTCAACTCTGCGCGCAACGGTAACCGAGAAAATGGCCGAGTTGACAAACGCGGCAAGAAGAATGGAATTCCCTCTCGGTAGAAGTGTCGTGTCGTTTCTGTACAGAACACCGTGTTAGAAGATCGCTTAGAAGCTTGTGCGAGGTTTAATTAAACATTGGCGTATAAATTAGATTTGACAGAAGGCGAAGTAACGTCTTTCACTTACGGAAGATCGTATGAAATTTGGTTAAATGTTACAACACTGCTGAGTGAATCCAACGAAATGAGAACGAAGTAATGTTTTTTGTTAATTCCATCAATTCTCGCGCGAAGATAAATTTAACGAAACAACGGATTAGTACATAAAATGAACGAAGGAAAATTTTTTTTCACCTTTGCGCAGAGTATCGTCGAACGATCGTTAACAGGTCGATCGATTTGACAGCATTGGTAGATGAGTTCGATGAAAGGAGAACAAAGTAACACGTTTCGCTTGTACATTTATGCGTAGAATGTTATTATTTAAAAGCTCGTGTGAAGTTCAACGAGACCGGAAACGGAATGAAATTATCCATTTCTACGTGAAATGTTATTACGTGTGAAATTTGATCGACTGAACGCGTAACTAAAGAAATAAACTCCTTTATCCGTGTGTAAAATCCTATCGCGTTTCAAAAATCGTATTAATTAAACAGTATTGACACGCGAATTCAACGAAACGAGAATGAAATAAAATTTTCTACTTCTGCAAAAATGCTGTCGCTTGAAATATCGCGTGCAATTCAATTGAACGGAAACGCAAATTCAATTCAACGAAAAGAAGAACGAAGCGAAGTTCGTTTAATTAACATCGACGATTTCAACGAAGGAGAAGCGGACAATTGCCGTGCCAAAGACACACTACTTGGACAATACGTCTCCGTAACGAAGACTGCTCCACAAAGGAACGTATCTTATTAACGATAATCCTTCCATATCTTCGCGAAGGAGTCTGTTCGATCCGCGACTGAGAAAGATCGGTCCAATAAAGAGGAAAAAACGAACAATGAACTCCTCACGGTTGAAACAGTCTTCTTTGCTCTTTCTTGTCTGCGCGATGTCTCATTCCGTTATTTCGATTCCTCGCTCGTTGTGCGTTGTGCGAAAAGACGAGAGTTACGGCGAGAATCGGGATCGAATTAACGCAAAGACTCTCGAAATGGTGACCCGCGGGAAATCGAACCGTACTTTGGTGATTTATTGGTGCATCTCGGGCCGATTTACTTGTTGGTAAAACTTCGGTGTAATAGGTCATAAAATTCAATTGTTCGAGATATTAAAACTCGGAGATGAATCGCGCATGGAAATTAACAGTGAACGTTGAAATTTGACGACGTTTTAATGTTGTGCGATTACGGAGAATCTGCCGGCTTCGTCGTGTTTGAAATATTGTTTGATTGAGTTTATTTGAAAATTCTTATATACGCACAGATATGAAGCGAATGTGAATGAAACGTCGTTTGACTGTCGGTGTTGGGCATGTTTTAAGGAGAAAGTGTTGGAAAAATAATGATCGGAATACTTTTGTTGAAATAAGATAGTGTTTGAAAATTTGTTTCATTTGACGGTGATGGTCATATAGGTACACTGGAAATATTTGTTTGAAACACGTATAGGAATAGGAATTTACGAAAATTGATTGATCAAACTATGGATTGGTTATCTGAAATATTATTTCGAAACAATTTGAAGAAAAAGAAAAAAGGATTGCGAAAGAACAAATTTCATTCACATATTTTGCTCCGAAGAAGTGACAGATCCCTTTTCTTTGATAGTTTCAATTAAAAATTAAAAGATTAAAATTTGATTAAGAAGAGTTGATATAACTTTGATTTTTAATGGATTAATTATAAAAATTTACAATTGTTATATTATATTATAAACATATGGTGAGTTGTATTGTAGTTTTTATTGAATTTATTGTCCGATATGTTAATAAAATTGACTATTAAATAATGTTCAAATCTTTGAAATAAAGACATATATGTACAAGATGTTAAAAATTAAGAGTGATCGTAACTCAATTGTCAGAGATTGTACTTCTAAAATCAAATAAATATTTCAATCAGTATAAAAACAGACAACTTTAAATTAACTAATGTAAGACTGTGTGGAAAATAATCCCTAAATAATCTTAATTTCAAATACCATCTTACCCAACATTGTTCGTTTAATCCAACGATGACCGCTCTACTTCGTAAGATCGTGACTCTTGCTCGACTTGATCGAATCTTCGAGACACAAATGAATATATCTATCTCAACGATTATGATTCAAAGAGAAAAAAAGAAGAGCGCAATGAAGTCGAGCAACAAATGAATCAACGTTATAATCGTCAATTATCGTTTAAACGAATAGAGAAGAAAATTGCAAAGTTGTATCAATTTTCTCTGTTTATCAACTTGTGTAAAGTATGGTAATATGTAAATGTATGAATAACAGAAATTAGCGTGTAAATGTATCGTAAGGTCTTCACAGGCAGTGCGTCGAAGAATGGAAGTGACAACGAAAGTAGCGAATCGTCTTTGAGGAACGTTGCTCTTCAATAAGCTAAGAGCGTCTCGAATGAAAGGCGAATAGTCGCACTGATTGTCCTAGACGTTTGCCTTTCAATCAGCATACCTTTTGAACTACGACCAGAGTGAGTTTTATTACCGCGTAGAATTTGATAAATTTGAAAGTACGATGCCTCGAAACCTCGAATTTATTCTCCTTTTGAGCGTATCTCGCTGGGAATGAAATTTCAACCAGAGAATTCTTGAAACTTTTTACGGCTGAATTTTTACGATGTTTTTAAATTATTCTTCTCGAGTTAAAGTTCCTGAACTACTCTTAAATTATTCCCTTCGGCAAATTATTCTTCTTTTGAAAGAGATGAAAAAACTGTACGACTTGTATCCCAGTACGATTCGTCTCACTGAAACGTCCAAAAGAGACGACTTTTTTTGCCATAAAATTTTATTGATACGCAAACGTTTGAATCGATACGAAACAAATTACAGGCGCGATCGCTCGGTACCAAACAACGCCACGCCTACTCGAGGTCTACTCCACGCCCCCTCGCGAGTCACGTGACCCAAATCAACCAATCGCTAATTTTCGTTGCACCTGAAGAGGCCCGATTTTCTAAAATCACTCTCACTGTTAAAAAGGAAAGAATTTTCATTAACTCGGAAGTTATTAACATTTCCCAAGTCAATTTTAAACGATAACTATAGAATTGACACTTTCCTCCATTACGTATGATTCAGAAATCCTTGAAATATCTGGAGTAAATTTTAGTAAAAAAATTGATGTTCAAAGCATTCCTCAATGGATAAAATTCATAGTCTACTTTTTGTTTTCATTCTTCAATTATTCGTAAACGTCGTTACAAGTAACTTTTCGTTTATTTGTAAAGCTGTAAAATCGCACGAAAATTTCAGCTATCTTGTAATTGTAGAAGCAAAATTGACTCGTCAGTGAGACGTCAGCCGACGTTCAAAGTAACGATGAAGTCGTTGCTGCAACAAAGCCTTCTTGGTCCTGTTTCGGAAGTGCGTTGGTTACAACAGCAGCCACATCAAAGAATCGAGTTTAGACGCTATTTCCAACGTAGCCAGTCGTAAAATCAACTTCAACGTGTCACGCGCGAGCCAGTCCGTTTCGGCTCGCTAATTTCAGTCTGCGTGCGTGCCCGTGCCACCCGCGAAACGAATATTAACACGGGTCATTACGCGAGGCTGCGAGAAATGAAACGGAAACGGCGTGATACGTCGCTGTAAAAATAAAAATATACTATACTCGAAGCGAGAATGAACAGTTCGACGAACGAGAGTGTTTTCCGTTTCTTGATTGAATACCAGGGGAACATTTAATTATTGGATCGTCGATACGGACAGGTTGAACGACGTATCACCGCGAAATTCATGAAAAGTCTGCGATTGATTCTTACTGATCTGGCCATTGTTTGAACAAAGTATTTGAAAAACGATTACTTCGATAATTGGTCGATAGTGAATTAATAAATGATTTTTTAAATGATTCGAATAATTGAATGATTTTATTTATCGTTTAATCGTTCTTTTTTTAAAGTACATGATCTTTTTTGTACAAATTATTTCATTACTCGGCTATCAAATGAAATATTTATCATGTGACATTTCACACGTGAATGTTTTTCGTTTTATTACATTAGTGGCAATTATTCGTCGTTTCTCGTTTTTATTTGAAATAAAATTTGATGAAATAAAATAAACACATACATATATCTCAAATATACCATAACATGATGCATTCATTGAAATAATAATCCGCGAACGATTCTGAAATATTTTCTTCTTCTATTACACAACAAGACAGTGTACTGTTTCTTTTTCAAGAACAAGCAGTTAATTAATTCTAAAATCATCGTTTTCCTCGCGTCGGTAAGACGAAGGGGCCACGATTTTGCAAGCGATATACGGAGAGAGATATCTGCTCCACGCAGAGAGAGCGAACGAACATTACTGAAAGGGGGATCGAAAACGCACGGTCACCGACGAATTAAGTTAATTGCATATAAGCAATTAGCGTACGCCAGAGGGGTGTGAATCGAGCAATCAACTGAGAGAAATTTCATCATACCGGAGAATTTATTCCGCGGCGTCGCTGTGTGCACCTGCATTTCCGTTCCACCGCGCTTGATTCCGTTTCATTTTCACGACCATAGTCACCATTGGAAACCAACGTGTTTTACCCAACGCGTCGTCGACGACTGATAAACAACTTTTGTAGCAACGAGTTAACCACCGAGTGATCCCGTTCGAAATGGCTGTACTTTTTTTTTTCTTTTTTGTATCAGTTTTATTAGGCGCGCTTTGATTTATCACTCGCGTTACGTAAAAGGAGAGAGGCAACTGCGAGAATATTGCCAACGCTGGAACAGTCGACAATTACGCTTTTAGTATCCTTCGAGAGCATTTTTGATACCGACGGGACGTCTATTAGTGTTAATTTCGGAATTTTTAGATATCAGAAATGATCAGTTCTTTTACAGCGTATCCAGAATACAAGAATACATTTCTTCTGAAACACTTGTATGACTCGAGTTGAAAATAATATCTCAGTTTTTCCTCTCCTTTTTTTGCATTACAAAACATTCTTTTGGACATTTTTCTTTTTTTTATTTCATTTAAGGAGAAAAGTCCCAAGAAAAGTGTCTTCCTTAATCATTGCCAAACCAAAACTGTTTTACTTTTGGTTCTTTGTTAATCAAAAAGTTAATGAAGTTTGTTATCTTCTGTAATGCACATTCACCATTATTGACACGATACAAGAAAAAACCAATTTCATCAGAACGTCAAACAAATTTTGATCTGATGCAGTATTGATTCAAGGAATATTGACAAATTTTTTGCACAGAATTTACAGAAAATGAAAACTTTTTAGCTCATAAATACCACGTTGAATACTACGTTCAAATGATTCATATATTATCGTGTATACATGAGCTTTTACGTTTTTAAACTTCCCACAAATACGACATGCCCATAATCGACACCTGAAATTCCGATGCGACAGAAATCCGTTTATACGAAATTCATTTGTTTCGAAACTTCATTTGATACTCGATTAAATTAAACGATCTCGAATTAAATTTCTATCATGCGAGTCGAAAATCGTTAGCAAAGGAAAGGGTTATAATAAAATTATAACAAATTCATATAAACTTGCGAAATCTACTTCGTATCGATACGCCCCACTCAGTACCTTGATATCAAATTGATCGTTAAAATAGTATCGGTATCGATCCAGCCACTAATCCTCGATCGAACGTCTTTCCGTAGTTTCCAATGTTTTCCGCGCTATTTACTTGTTACTGTTGCTGTAGCTTCGACAGAGTCTCGCAAAGCACGGTAATACCGTATCGCGATCTCGTAACTTGCTGGCTAAACCCGACAATACCTTCGTATATCAGCCCGATAATGTTTCTGACAGTCTTCTGCAAGCAGTATGTAACGCGACAGTGCTGCAAAATTTTTCACCGGTGCCCGTGTTTTTCCAGCGTGGAATTTCATAACTTTCCTTTGCGAGGCGAAGCCATCGTTCGATCACTAAATATAGAATTACTTCTGAGTTTCGCAATACGATATTTCATGGGATATTTAAAGATATTTTGTATGAGAATGTTTTTTGTTCGTTTCCCTCTCGATAAATACGATAAAGACTTGAAATTTTCTTTTACAATAACTTTTCTATTCTCGAAAGCCTTTCGTGCTCGATCGAAAGGATTTACTCGCAGTGATGAAAATTCAAATGCATTCCCTTGATTGACTTTGTCGTTTAAATTTTGCAAGCCGGGTAAACTCTCGCAATCGGTCGTACACTTGAGTTTCCTTTAGGCGAGGAAAGGCACGGTTCATGTACACACAGGGTTATAAATCTGAACGCTCAAGTGGTACGAAAGTGGCACGATATTGCTCGCGGGCCGAAGTTGCGGTATTTGCCAAACGGACGCCGTTATTTAAGCATGAACGTTCGAGATTTCTTTCAGAAAAACAACCTCCTTTATGGCGCGTCGTGTCACTCGAGATCCTCCTGGAAGGTTTCTAGAAAATCCCTCTGGAATTCTAAATGATTCGGAATTCGGTAGGATTTTTTCTATTCGCTGAGATACCTGTGATGTTTGCGACAGATATTAATATCCATGATTGTGTCTATGATAAATCGACAACAAATAACAGAGAAATAAAAACTGGTTAACGATAATGATACAATATTATATCTAATATTGTAATATTAATATTAATATATTTCATCGTATAGAGGTGTTCTACTATTAATAGCGTAATATTAAGTATAACGTTAAACGTTTCACTGCTAATATTTTCACTACTAAGACATTGGAGCACACAAGAAAGAATAGACACAGATGGTTAATACAGGTTTCATTACACAAATTACTCCAGTATTCTTTTTTCCAGAATAACGTCACTGAGATAACATGCATCGAACTATCGTGTGTATCGCGGTAATTATAATTGCGTTACAAGGAGGCCTTCTGGTAAAGAGAGGAGAATGGGTTCGATTCTATCGCGGCGCCGTCACGGTAGTTTAAAAGAAGGAGAAAGAAGATCTTTGTGTCGGTCGAGCGTTACGATCGTTAAGCAGCAGCTGGTTCGTGGAATTTCTGTTTAATATCGTTAAACGAAACTGCAATCACATTTAAATTTTAATGTTCGACGTTACGCGGCTGGACGTTTAATCGCGGTGCCTTTATGCGGATAAAGGCGAGACAGAAAACGATTGTAATCTGCCGGTCGAACTGGTACTCCAGATTAAAACGCAGTCTCATTTACGTTGCAAGCTCGCGATCGTAGAAGACAAAAGAACCGCAATTGTAAATCTTTCCTTTTCTTTTCTTTCGTGTCAGAATTACATTATGAATAATGCAAGTAGTGCAAGTAACGTAGACTTCAAGCGTGATTCTTCCTAACCTAACTTTGATCTGATTTCTTCAATCTGTAATAATAGCCTGGTCTAAATTCTTTAGTGTAATTTTCCGTATCGATACAATTCATTTCTCGCATACAATATTATTATCGTATTAATTTCTCGCGTTAATAAATTCGCGTCGGATGATCGGTTTTTTCTTGCTTACATCTACAAGTAACTTTCCAAGCAAAGAGACTTTTTGGATTTTCGACTTTTTATTGTTTGTGACAATATTTGGAGTGAGATTGAGATTCGTTTGCGTATTAAAACGCAAGAATTGAAGAACGACGGACGAACGTGGGCGTTGATGATCCTCGCCTTCTTTCGACAATAATTAAAATCCTCCAGCTTTACGCGTCGGATTTCACGCCACGCTATTGGTCAGTGAAACGCTGCTTTACGATCGGGATTGCTCTCATGGAAGTTTGTCGAGAACGATTGTAACCGATATACACGAGATGCTCGTTCGCCGTGATCTTTTTATTCGAGGCTTTAAAGCGAACAGCGCGTTCGAGACGACTCTGTGCAGAGTGGAACGTAGATTATCAGAATATCGATTAATGGAAATGTAGGCTTGATTCCTTGGAGGTGAGATTGAAAAACAGGAACGAAAAGAATTTGTATTTCTTCTTTTTTGTTGTATTTTTATTGGGAAGATTTTGTTCTTTTCTTCGTATTAATATTTACAAAATAATTGGAAATATTTAAATCAGGGTGAAGTTTCGATACGTAATTTACCCCTTTGTTATGAAGTAATCATTGAAACACCAATGGTACGTGACAAATGGATAACTATGACTAAAATTCATTTCATCGATTAATTTCATCGATTAAACTAATTGACATTAGTTTGCATCAGTTTAATTTCAATTACATGTAAGAAATGTTTCAAGGCTGACTTGTATAACTGAGTCAATATCCAGTGGTAGAATTGTGAATGATATCGATTCAATGACTAGGGTCTGTCGAAATTCAATTACCGTTGCGAAATGAAATTTTTTTGGAGAATTTACTTTTTGTCAAAATTAAATTACTATTGCGAAATTAAATTTTTTGAATAATTTGATCATCTACAGATTAACCATAAGAGATACCAGAGATCAAAGGTCAAGGCGATGAACGTCTGTCGGTTTTTGAATAATTATTCCCTTATGGTTTATAGCACAATCTCGTTCTACGATATATCGAGCTACTCTCATGACAAGAATTAAGTACAGTTAAGACTTGAAAAACCCTATGTAATTGGAATTCAATTTGTTCGCGAGAGTTCTCGGTTTCCCCCCTCTACCGGGCTCGTGGCGTATGGAACCTTCGCGAACCAGGATTGCGTCATCCACAAAGGGCCTACCGTAACGGCTTCCGCGGCGGGGCGTAAAAACAAAGGCTGATCATAACCGTCCTTATACCCAGCCTTCGAACAGCCACGTGACCGGCTTTAGAGTAGGGGCACCGAGGAAATATATACTCCTCCCCCGGTCCCCGAAAGACATTCGGTTAATTTCGTCACACGAAGTCGCCTCGAGTAAGCCACAGGTGTCGGGCCAAAGAAGATTTCTCGCCCCTCATCGGCGTAGCGTCAGTCAAACCGCGAGCCTTGTAAACGCAACATCGTCTACAAAGCGATACCGAGGGCTAACGCCCCGCCCATACCCATACTGTACGCGTGAACAATAAAAAACATACAGTCCACTCAACAATTAAAAATAAGATCTCGTCACGCATCCGGGCGCGCTAACACAATTCTCTAAATACAAATAAAGCAAAAAATATTAGCAAGTGAAGAAAAAAATTTAGTAAAAATTTCAATAGTTTCGTTATACCACAATATCATAATAACTGATTCTTCTGTAATAGGCTCGAAGGGAAGATCGTACGATAAAGGGTCAACGAAACAAGTAAATCCGAATATTTTTAGTTTTGTGCCATCGCAGAGTACGAGCGTTTCTCGTTTATTTTTCCTCTCGACCACTTTTTCGTTTCTGAGCCACGTATTTTTGGAAGCACCGAGAGGGATCAGCTGAGAAGTTTCTATGAATACGAAAAGGGGGCACGGCGAAGAGAAAAGAAATCACGTGACTCGTATTCAAAAGACACGTGGCGCGTCTCGATTTCTACGAGCCGAGAAACAACGAATGGGAAAACGAGGAAATGCACGGTTCATCGACGATTAATTCGCCACCGATTCTGTTCCGCGTACGGTTCGCCGCGCGTTTTCGCTTCTTCGGCTAGCGATTGCCCGAAATCTCGATGGATAATGAGAAGAGACTCTGGACAAAAACTGTACGCGAGCGACGCTTCTTTCAAAAGAACCACTTTACAAACTACAATTACATTCAGTCTACAGTCTTCGTTTTAATTTTATTCAAAGCCACTCTATGTATGTACTTTTCAACCCGTACTATTCACATGAAATTAGATCGCCAATAAAATAAAACGTAGTACAACTTTCGATATTATTGTATCTACAGCGAAGAACGTGATTGAATAAATAACTCAAATTGAAGATTTCAAAGATTTTCCAAGAATACTATTATTCCAGAAAATTGTCTAAAATCGTGTATTTGAATATCTGTAACACCACTTTCACAATCATGGACACACGCGAAGATTGCTATAGCCATCTCATTACTACTCTTAGTCCTAGTTATAGCCATATCCTACGACATAACTCGAGGATTAATAACAGACCAGGGAGAAAAAAAAAAAACTTCGAATGGAAGATTCAACGTCAAGGATGCGAACGATCGGACAACCAATAGGATTTGTTCGATTAATCCGACCCTTTTTCGAAATTCGATTATCGAGCAGAACGAGATTCAGATCATGCATATGCTGATTGCGAAATAATCAGACTCTTCCAATTACTATTCGCTCGCCTTCGCTTTTCCATCTGTTGTTACGCCCCGTCGGAAGTTTCTAAATGGAAATGACGTTAATACCGTGTCATGGACACGGGAATGTTTGAGCAAGTTTGTAAGTTTAAACTTACTTGTTTGAAACAAGTGTCGATCGACGCGGTCGCGTTATTTTTAACTATTCGACCGATTGTATTATTATTTCTGAAGCAGAAATCGACTTTATTGGGAAACTGATTTTATTCCGTAAAAATGATCGTGGCTCGTCCAGCTTGATTCAAATTGCACCACGTGCCGTGATGTGGGATGACGTGAATCATTGGATATTGCTTGCGAAGCGTTTGACAAGCAGAGAATTCGACGTCAGAGCATCCCGTTGTACTTGTGTATTACAAGTGCAAAAATGCAACGAAGCGAGGGAGGATTTTATCGAATTCATATCGCATTTTGTTTAATATAAAACTTTTATAATTTAATATTTGTAGTGTTTGTAAGAAGACAAATATTTCATCTTTGTGACATTAATGTTTTCAAGTATTACAACTGTATACAATATCCATTACAACATTTGGTATTAATTACAATATTATTATTGTTCTGGATCAGAACAGGATACTCTAGGTTCTTGGAATACTCTGACCTGCGGAGAAGTGCGGGGACGTGCCTATTTATGGTACCTTTATCTCACCTTGACAGGCAAAGTTAGAGTATTCTAAGAAATTCTCTTAAGGGATAAACAAAGGGGGTCGTGGCTAGCGCCGAGAAGTCACGTAAACATATTTCGTAACACAATAAAAGTTCCGTCTCCTAACACGCGAGCATCAGTCTGTCAGAATCATTCGAGTCAATCACTTCGTACGAGACACTTCTTACACATCACAGTAACGATTGTATGACCTTATACCAAATATAAGTCTTTAAAAACCTAAAACCGGCATTCGTAATATCTCTCCGACGGCTGTAAAAGGTAAAACGAGAGAACCTCAGCGAAGCGGGCAGCAGTCTTCAAGATCCACCGTCGCGCCGATACAATTATTTCTCAGGTGAATAATTTTATTTTTCATCTAAGGGTGCTTCAAATTTTTACGTGAACGTATTCGTACAAAATATTTAATGCAAACCACTGAATTCACTTTTTAGTAGATAAAACGAGTCTGCATTTAAATTCTCCTCTTTTACGTATATAAAACATGAATGTAAATCTACATAAAAACCCATAATTATCCATCTTTGTTGTAAATCCACATGAAAACCCATAATTTTGTAGAAACGAGTCTTCTGTCTTTTTTCAAGATATCGAATACTTGATAACTTGATAAAAGATGAAGTTGGTTGGTACGACTTTGATCTTCGTTCGCCGCTGATCAAATTTGTTTAACGAAATGGATCAAAGAAACGAAATAGAGGCGAAACAACGTTGATACAACGGTTCGACAATGTTGGAACAGCGTTGGGACCGTGTTGACTGATCAACGATTCCCAGAGATCCGTCTTTGTTACTTAATGGAAAATTACACGCTTGCGAAGTAGCCGTACACGCGGTAATTACCGAATCACAAAGCTCATTGCGTATTCAATGACCAACTATGACGTTGATCCATTAAACTCGTCAGGCATGTTGATGCAATGGGATCGCGCTTTGTTAATCTAGATTGTTGCATGTTCTCCACTTCATGTTGTGAACAATCCGAGGAACAGTTTAAGTCGAAAATCAGAAAAATTGAATTTATCACAGAGAAACTACAATTACACTTACTTCATTTGTCAGTTTTACTCGCGTATATTTCACTTTATGCTAATAAAAAAAAATAAAGGTTAATTTTCGCGTCGTAAGTAACTCGTTGCCTTGTCAGTTTATTGTTAAAAGAAATTTATATTTCCTTGCAACGAGGCTACGTTCTGTCTTTAATTTGTTACAAACTGTTACACGAAAGTCCAATTTCTATAGTCAAAGTAGTATGGTATAGTTGAAAAAAGAGACTCAATTCGCTTATCAACTAATTTTGTCTTTGTCAGAACATCGAAGCCTCTATCGACAGAATATTTGTAGCTTTCTACGCGGAAACATGTTAATTCTCAACTCAACTCAACTCAACCCAACGTAACGTGTCTAATACACAGAAATACAAGAAAATAGTATTCAGTAATTTATTAATAATTGTTTATAAATTATTACGTTTAACGTAAGCTGAAATGAATTTCTATTCACTCCTGTCCATGATAATGCAGACTTGCACAGAGTCTAAGAACGAAGAACAAGAATAATGATCCAATTGGTTCGAAGACAAGAAGCAGGTACATCGGAGTCTGCTGTTTCTACCACGTTTAATACGGAACGGTGTCTCCGTCTCGTTACCATTCCTCTCTGAAAGGTCACTTCTCTTCGAGCGAATCGATAGAAAACGAATTTCAAGGAAACTCGAAGCATCGAGTGCTTCTCGAATGACCGAAGTAACGATCTGTGAATAATAACAGATACCTTCCTGCATGGAATTCGTTTCATCTACGTCGCTTCGGCGCAAGCTCCGACGGCGAATGACTTTTGCCGAGCAAAACTAATAAAGCAGCCTGTTTTAACGAATTACAATCTCGTTCTCGTTCTCGCGGCGAAAGATTCAAGATTTTTCCAATCGACGAACAATCGTTCTTGATGAAACATCGAACAAGGTTACGCCGAGAAAAAATCCTTCTTGGACGAAGAAACTTCAACAGAGTCAAACAATTCTTACACGGGATGTTTTTCTGCTTTCTCGAACGAGATCAGAAGCACACTCTACGAGCCAAAATAAACAAGAGTGTACAACAACGTAAAGAACGTAGGCAAATTTTGAACGTTTCGAAGAAGGTTGAGTTTGACAGTTTGCCGAGTGGCAACACTGTGAGTCAGATTAAACACATAAGAGATAATTCTTGATTCCAATAAATTCCAACTTGGAAACGAGAAACTCTTGCGAGAAAATTTAATCGTCGTGAATTAATCGAGTTCACGTGCGATTGGTGAACTTCTACATTCTCGGGAAATTTAATTTTTAAGGCGAGTACAGAGAACTTTAAATGAAGAAATTGGGACTCTGGATTCTCTCGATCTCGGTATTTTTACACGTGTATGAATAATCTCTCGTGCAATTCTCTATTTTCATTCAGTTATAACGTATGGCTTGACAAGTTCTAATCTTCAAGAGATGACACTTCTCTAAAAATAAACCATCAAGTGAGAAAATTTTATTCAAAATTGTATTCATTGTAATATATATAATATAACGTATATATAATATAAAATAAGAAAGGAAATATTTAATTTTAATACTCAAGACGAAGTGGTTTGTACTATGTTTCTACTTTTTGCCATTCGATTTTCATATCAACAAAATTATATTTCTCAAAGCTGCTAAAAGCTACTAGAAACACATTTTTAGAATTATTTGACAAAAGTCTGACAGTTAAACAGTTGACTCGTCAGCGAAAATTATTTCTAAAATGTCGAAGATGTCCCTTGTATTTGTTCAAAAGAGCGTACAAAATAAACCGAAAACACAGTCGTACGAAGATCCAGTAAACGCTATCGTTAGTTTTCCAGAATTCCTTTAATAACTTTAACCGATTAGTAAATCAACAAATTATCTCGCGAAATATGAAAAATTCTTATTTTTCTTCAAACGTTCGAAATTCGCAGACTTGCGTACAATTTCGCTGCGAACGCTTTCTCTCAGAAGGGAACAACGCAGGCAGCGTGAAGCAATAATTGGCTCCTTCTGCAGGAATAATTAACCCGAATTGGAGGGCACATCGGCGAGAACTATTAAGCGAAACAATCCCAGAGTGGATCGTCGAAACGAGAGATAAGACGGCTTCCGCGACCAGTTGAGGAAGTTTTCGCATTCGAAATTATTTATTCGACGCTGCTAGTGGATCGTCGGTAGAGAGAGAGAGAGAGAGAGAGAGAGAGAGAGAGAGAGAGAGAGAAAGAGAGAGAAAGCGTTGTTCGCGTTTCCGGTTCTTCGTGGTTTCCCCTTGTCGAGCCGCGCCTTTTCCCCGATGCAAATGAGAATTTCCCGTGAGTGGGTGGCGTCGAGAGGTTTCACCTGACGAGGTTTCCAAACGCGGGAGCTTTTACGTAAGAGGAGAGCTTTCTCGCAAGAGGAGAGCTTTCTCGCAAGCTCGCGAGAACACGTCCCCTTTTTCTAACTTCCCATTGCCGGCGATTTTTATAAATCACGAGTAAGCCACGGCGATTTGTTCGACAAAGTACCCTTCAGAGAGGATACAGTCTGTTCGACAACCGAGAGAACGCGCCTCACGTCGGAGATACTGGCTCGGCGACGATACGAGAAGGAATTTTATGATACCATTGCTCGGACAAGAATAAATATTCCATGTGACAGTAAAGATCCTCGTTCGTAATATTGACGGTGGATAAATTTATCTTCACAGAGAGATACTCTTGGTAAGAGATATTTCAGTGTTAAAGGAAAAATAAAACCTTAAACGCGTTACGTGTATTTACCTAGTACATTCGTACACTTAAATTTACATTTGTAATTTAAATTAATATTCGGACGCTAAATATCGAAATTGTTGCAATCGCGTAAAAATGAAATCGCAATAAAACCTAAATCTTTAAGCTTCGAGGTTTCATCTCAAACCTAAACCTTGATGTACGATTATTTTTCACCACTTGGTTAAACTCTCGAATTGAAAACTCTTGAATTTTCGTTTCAAGGAAAGAAAATATTATATAATATTAAATTAAATATAATATTATACAATATTAAAATATTTCACTCTTCAACTACCTTTGCGCAGAGAAACATTATCAAACCCTGACGTATTCACATCACGAAACGCGATCATTTCGTGTAAGCTAATGATTTTCATTAGCGTACACGTTGATTCGATCGTTTCGAGCAATTAAACAATTAACTCTGACGCCACCGGTGGGATAATTAATTCGCGGATGATCAGATCGTACAGTCGAGTGTGAGCCATATAACGCTACCGGAAACAGAGTTGCCAGTGGCATTTTCCCGTTTGCGTGGCCGGTCCGTATTCTGGCCGCGTTTCCATCTGGGAATTTTCTAGAAGGAATGCGGATGTACCAAGACGAGGCTGCACCACGGATTCCAGCAATTCCGTGGCTGACACTTGCACAGACATTGGCGAGTTTTTGAGGAGAACCGCAGACACGCAAAGAGATGAGATTTCTCGGGACGATTGACTCGTTCAAGGCGTCGCAAACACGCCATAGATAAACGAACAGTTGGATCTCTACAGCTACAAAAAATATTCTACGAATCTTCGTTTCATTATGTTCTATATATTCAATTTTTGTGTATAGGTATCCAATTTTTGTAGTACAATTTTAAATTTAATTTTTGGCATTTATTTCATTGATTAGGGTTAGGGTTAGGGTTAGGGTTAGTGTTAAAAGTTAGGGTTAGGGTTAGGGTTAAGGTTATGGTTAACAGTTGGGGTTAGGGGTGTTAAAAGTTAGGGTTAGGGTTAAAGGTTAGGGTTAGGGTTAAAGGTTAGGGTTAGGAGTGTTAAAGGTTAGGGTTAGGAGTGTTAAAAGTTAGGGTTAGGGTTAAGGTTAGGGTTAAAAGTTAGGGTTAGGAGTGTTAAAAGTTAGGGTTAGGAGGGTTAAAAATTAGGGTTAAAGGGTTAAAAGTTAGGGTTAGGAGTGTTAAAGGTTAGGGTTAGGAGTGTTAAAAGTTGTGGTTAGGATTGTTGAAAGTTAGGGTTAGGAGGGTTAAAAGTTAGGGTTAAAAGGGTTAAAAGTTGTGGTTAGGATTGTTAAAAGTTAAGGTTATTAGTGTTAAAAGTTAGGGTTAGGTTTAAAGGTTAGGGTTAGGAGTGTTAAAAGTTAAGGTTAGGGTTAGGGTTAGAGTTAGTGTTAAAAGTTAGGGTTAGGGTTAAAAGTTCCTTATTTTAAACAGTGTGTTAACAACGTTAAACTTTGTTTAACACGTAATTTTTCTTGAATCTCTATTTCAAATATATATTAGAAATTATGATTCAACGTAAGAGAAACGACTAAAGTACGCAAATTATATGCATATCATTTTTAATTATTTTTGACTCTACATTTTCATTCTTTGATTTATGAAATTTGTCTTGTTTTTTTTTCAAAATGAATTTTATTGGTTCTTTTTTAATGAAAAGGTTCTGCAATATCTGTCGTAACGAGATTAGATCCGGACTAAATATTTTTTCGAAACATTTTTCGAAAAACTCGCAACTCCGCGTGTATTTTTATAACGACACGAACACTCTATCATGAATATTCATACCAAAAACATGTCGGACACTGTCAAATATTTTCTCCAGTTATCAAATTAAAAACGGACCAGTTTTCTATGCAAATAGTTTCTGACACTCGTGAAATCGAAAGACCAAAAATTTCATCGATTCCTGTTCGTATCGACGATCGTTCATAGCGTTGAGTAAACGTTATTCAATTATGTAAATTATAACGTGAGGACGAGAGAACTGCGCGATTTTTGCGTCTGAGAGTGAATCACCGAAACTGTAATACTTATTCTAAATGTGACTCTTGGTAAGTCTCTATTATACAACATATTGATGTCATCGTCATCGATCTCGCGCTTCGTTCGAAAGAAACTTGTACTTATATAAGATAAGTCGAATCGGATGTGTGTTAAGATACACTGCTATGTAAATCATAGATCGATCAATTGTGTAAAAGTAATAACTGGGCTGCAGATTTTTGTTCATTTATCGATATGAATTTGACGATATAGAAATAGAGTAAAGAGCCTAAAAACAGAGTAAAATATTTAAGGAGGAATACTTTTTATTACAATACTTGATAGCAGGAAGAAAATTTTATCTAGGTTCCATTTCTTTAATATTTAGTATTTATAAAAATTGCACGAAGATCTGCAGTCCAACGATAACGAACTTTCCGTGAATCGAAGCACAATAGAGCCTCCTGTATCTGAATTACCAATATGCATTTTAATTATCATGTTAATTTGTATCAGATTGTTGCATTATAGATTAATAGAGTTTTTTATTAGTTTATTTATATTATTATTTTATTAAAATAAGAGTAAAATAAAAATAAATTAATTTAAA
>KQ435922.1:434309-451691 GCA_001276565.1 Melipona quadrifasciata
GTCAGTCTGGCCGCGCGCGCCTACGATCACTGTCCACCGCCGGTTTCACGTCGCTCTCTTCGCGCCGGCGGGACGGTCCCAATTTCAAATCACTCTCCGAGGACTGTTTCCAACGGACTCTCGCTCTCGCTCTCACGATCGGTCGTCACCTTCCCTTTTTCCCCTTTTTCCCACTGCGATCTCAGTGCGACGCGTCACGGCTGTTTCTCTCACACTTGGTAAACAAATGGAAGAGCTCCGAGACACGAGATACTGTTCTCGATTCTTTCTTTATTCGTTTCGTAAAATTTCGTCGGCGGTCCTTTGCAACGGAACGTCGCATTATATCGTGTGATACGGTTGATCATTTAGAAAAATTCTCCTTGCGAGATATTGTTTCGTAAAATTTCCAATTTTCCAATTTTCTCTGACGTAATATTCTGACTGCAAATTTTCATTTTCGATATTTTCATTTGCAATATTTTTTTTTCTTTTTTTTAATAAATAGTTTCGAACACACCGCGTTACATCAATTTCGGTCTTTAGTTTTTCTCTTTATCTTCGCTCGAAGATCGTAGAGCGACTTCACATCGCTGGTAATTTAGAGGAATTTTTTCTTCCCAATGAAGGGACACAGTTCCTTTTCATTTCCGTTTGTTCGTCTCGTGAAGTTTTGTCGACGAGGATACAGTGAATGAGTTTGTGAAATAGAAAGGGAAACAGCGGTAACACCGCTGCTTCTTATTTCTTTGATATACCGTCGCGATTACGGGCCGCATTCTTGCACGCCCTCTCACGTGGACCACGCGACGGCCGCGAATTTAAACTACGCGATTCTAGTTCGCCACTTCTTGGAATGCTTTAATTCCCTCCACGATGTCGGTGTCGTGATAGACGCGGTGACACTGGTTCCATTGCGCGCTCTTTTTCTCCCGCCAGGCATGACATTCCGCGTGTTCGTGCGATTTCTGGCGTTTCGCTGAAGATTGTCTGCTTTTGACGAGATATAATTACACGGAAATACGACGACAGAGGTAAGTTCAGTTAACTGTTTTTATTTTTCGAGGATCGTGGTCAATAATATTTAAGAAAATGATACAACGAATATTAATATAATTAAAACGCTTGTCACTTAATATCACTTCTTTTGTGACAAACGACAAGTAACAATGTTTATTCGAGATATTCGCAAATAAATACTCGATCCGTTCATTTTCATTTCTATCTGGTACCAAAATACACGTTTCTTTTTACTTACAGCGAACTCCGAAAGAGTTTTTGCTTCTTTCAAATTGTCGAGCTGCAAAGTTTTTCCCGTTCGAAATAATTATGTACGTTAACGCGAGGTGTGCTCGAACAATTTCTAATTTGCGCGTTTTCATTTCCATTCAACACTGAGACGCGCATGTCCGTTCACGAACATCTGTTTCTACTGCAACTCCAAAGAATTTTGTTTCAGCTAATTGAACAAAATTAATGAATTCTAACTAGGAAGTAACTACATACACTGTTGAAAAAACTGCGTGTGTTCATTTATGAACGTCCAGTTCTACTTTGACCTTTTAAAATTATTTTCAACTATAGAACGCGAATACAATGAGAACTACAATTTTTAATACCTATATTGAACTGTGCGTTCGTTCGTGAACGATCAAATCTACCGCGGTTTCCTAAAGTCATTTCCATGTTCAATGTTACACAAACTGATAGAACGCGAGCTCTATCGTGCGATTTTTAATAAAACGTATTTTCCTTACGTAATACTAAACCACACGTGCCCGTCTGTGAACGTCCGAATCTACTCCCTAGAATTCCATGCGGGGCTTCTACATGCGTACTATTTACGTACTGTCAAGTAGGCCAAAAAACAACGAGCGAAACATGACAGCAGCGACGAGTTAGAGAAAATAGAGTGGCGTAGGCTGGCGAACGCGAAGAAAACAAACAAAAAAAAAAAAGGAACGGTCCGTTGGTTGGTGGTCGAGGGGAGGAAAGGCGATCGGGACGGCGTGGAAAGGATTCTAGCCAGTTGTGAATGACCAGCTGGTGAACAAGTGTTGCCACGTGCCGACGAAAACTTGATTCGATAAATCACCGGCTAGGGTCTCGTGAGCGTGTAGCCAAACCTATCCTCCGAGTGGCGATGGAAATTGTACTGTTGGGTGCAAGAGTGAGGTACTTAATTAGATTCCACTCTTCGATGCACGTTCTCTAGATTTCATTGACAAAACTAAGTTGATGTTAATCGAAACTGGCACTCTCTTAAAAGTAAATCGAATATCAATCAACTATTTCTTTTGTCAATGTGTAATTTACAATTAATCAAAAATTAACTGGATACAGACTGCTCAAACCAGTCAAAGAGGAAGGTTAGAACATTTTCATTACTTTTTCTTACTATGGTATTGTTAAATAATTACTAAAGTATTATTAAATCTTATCAAACTAATAATGTCAATTCTGTAAATGGCCATGACTAAAATTAACATACGTATTACACAACTCACAGTGTAGTATCTAACTTAAAGTCTTTCAGAACGTTAGAAGAACAGCGGGTCTCACAATAAGAAATGTCGTTTCAATTTCACTTTTTAGAAAACCTTTACCCCGGAAACTGAGGCACGAATTTTCGAAACGTCCGGACAAAAATTTCGAAAATCGAACGCCGCGTCAGCGAGATTAAAATTAAACGTTTTATCGCGAACGGTGTCAGAAGTCGAAGGAGACTCACCACTTAACCGTCACCTGCGTCCCTTTCCGCGGACCCGTTCGAAAGTATATTAACCGACATCGACGTCCGCGGTGTTTACGAGGATGTGTAAGCGTTCCGAGAAACCGAGGCGTTTAGCCAGGAGCCGCTTTACTCCTCAAAGTAAAGAGTCTCCGCGCTTTGATTCCGCCACGCTGTCGCTCTCCGATTGAGACCGAGATACCTCTCCTGGTCTTTGTCGTTAACGAGCGAAATCCTCTTTCGATTCGTTCGAATCGATATCGAATTTTCGGCGACGCTGTGAATTTTAATGGAAATTACACACCGCGATATCTCTCTTCAATTTGCTTTTATCTTTTATATGTCGAGAAACATGTTCGTCGTGTCTTTCTGATTGTTACTTTTCTGCAGGGAGTATTTTCTGCTGGTATTTAGTTGATACGTCGTGCATATATGTCACAGTTTTCTGTTCGGTTCACCTCGTGTTTTCTTGTACGGAGTATTTTAATCGCACGTACGTGTCTGTCGTTGCGCGGCATGGCCGAAACATTTTAATGAAAATTACGTATGATTTTAATGGAAATTACACACGTATCGCGGCATCGGGTCCAATTTGCTTTTATTGGCCTCGTGTCGACGTATCTCTTTCGATTTCGTTACACCAATACGACAAATGTATTCCGTTTTTAAATGACAATTACGAAATTGAACTAGGAATATGCGGACACTTGCACATTTCGAAATATGAATGAACAATCCAACAAATGAAGGCACACGACAAAAAGAAATCTCAACAGAGACAAACTACAGTAATAGCAATTATTGTCGGGAGTATTTCGAAACGACGAAATTCAACGACGAAACGAGTATAATGCGAGAATATCGGACGGAATTATTACACTCAACGGGAGTGATAAATCTTTTTAAAGCAGAAACAAGAAAATAACTACTGACAGAGAGAGAGAGAGAGAGAGAGAACTCGATTCGCGTGGGCGCGTGGTAATACCTGCGCCGACGATATAAACATAAAACAGAAACAGGAGGAGTTCTCAGAGTCTAGTTACCGGGGGTGATATCTCGTTCTCACCTCTGATGAGTCGTTTCGTCGTCGAAGCGAAGAGCACGCTCGAGGTGCAGGGCAGCGTTAACGCGTAAACGAAACGACAGCGAAGCCAACGACGGCACGCTGCGAGGCGAGATAAAGCGCGGAGATAAAAAAAAAAAAAAAAAAAAAAAACTGGAATACACTCAGCCGCGGTGATGAAAAGAGATTGCTGTTTTTCGAAGTTGCGGCGAACGAGAAGAAGGGCGTGAGGGAAGTTTTGAAAATGCGCTTTAAGACCGAGCACTCGAGAACAGACTCTCGTCGCGGAACAGAAACGAACAGCGCACGGGTGATTTTTGTGAGATGCAGAGTTGAATCAACATTGAATCAATCGATCTCGATCAGTTTCCAATCAATTTGTATTATCTTTAACATTAGAAGAATGTGGAAAGAACTTTCCAAAGAACTTGCCTTTCGTCGTTATCTGCAACCTGGATTGCATAATTTTTAGACAATTGAGAAGAATTAGAGTATTTATAATATATACATTGCAGTACGTAATGCAAAGTAATCATGCTGGGGGAAAGGTATGTTTAATTTTATCCAGAAAGTATGTCGAACTCTTCGACGGCGTGCTTATTCATTTTGGAATTTGATAAATTTGTGGATAAAGTTGGTTGAACGTTCTACTGTAAACACTTTTTTGAAATCGAGGAATTTATTAAAGTAGACTGCTATAAATCTAGTATATACATAGGGGCCTTTTAATACGACAAACTTATTCAGACCGTCGCCAAAAACGTGAAATTGACGTTTACCAAGATGGCAACCAACTGGGTGTCGTTTTTTTTGAAAACGGACGACCGGACTGTCGACGAGAATTTTCCAATAGAAACAAACAGCGCGTCGCTGATTTTCTTCCACCCTGTCTGCGAAAATAAACGAGAAGGTCCAATAACACGAAAATAGAGCATGTGTCTCACGTATCGGCGACCGCTACTTCCATTTGCACACAATCGAGCAACGCCTTCGCTCCAGATCTCGTCACCTTCGCCAATCCTCGATTATCGTCAGGATTTATTGTTGTCTGACAGCGAGGATCGTCTCTCGCGGCTGGCTTGTCAATGCCATCTTTAACTCGTCGATGACGTTCGTAACTCGCGGTATAATTATTCGCGCGCTTGCATAATTCCCGGCTATTGAATTCTAGAGTCGCTCGCGATTTTTCAATTTTATGTTCATCTAAAAATACAAAGGGAAATACGTCTTTTACGAGTGTAACGGAGACCAAATGACACTCTGGAAATTGAAAGATCTGAACGTAGTTTCGTAATATCGACTGTCAACCATCTGACTACAGTGTTTTGCCTACGAGCTGGAATGTTTAATCCTTGCATCAAAGTATTGTATTGTAATGAAAGTGCAACTTTCATCTTTCATTTTCAACAATTCATCACGACGTTCATTATAGCTCAATATCTTTGAATTTCAGCTTCAACTCAACATCTAAAATTCAGTTTCATAATAGAGTCTGAACGAAAGGCTCTCAAGCCTCCTTAATCTTAAAAATCTTTGGAATCTTTTCTTTCGCGGTTTAACTTCAACGTTGCGAGATACAATTCGATGATACTAATTGGAGAAAAAGAACACTCGTAAACACGATCTTTGACGATCGATTCAATTATCATTGGATATTGAATAGCGACGATATTCGTCGTATTTCGATAGTTCTAGAATATTTATAGGATGACTAACGTGTGAAGAAAAAATGTGAAAGGTCGAAAATTCTGAGTGACCTGGGGGGCTGTGCGACGATAACGCGCCTCGACGAGCTCGTCTAATTAGAGAACGGACGTGGAGTAGCGTTTGAATAGAAGTTGAATCGCGCTGCTCGAGACTCGTACACTTTGTATACCTGTTGACGCAACCGGGTCGAGGCGTGCCTAAAATTCTCTATGTAACACCATGTGACACAGATACCGAGATCACCTTTTTCGAAAGTCGGCCCCCATGATCGCATTGAGTCACTTTCTGCCGCTCCGTAGTCGAGATTCCCCCTCGCAAATCATTCCTCGTGATTACTTTTACCTTCGAATCGAACGAGTTCGACTGTCAAGTCGTGTCTCTCTCTCTCTCTCTCTCTCTCTCTCGATGCCCGATTTCTATTTGTTGCGTAGCGACCAGGATAATTTGACGAAATTAATTCAGAGAGCTCAAGGACGCGTCGTCGTTCGTAAATTGTACTGTCGGAAGGATCTCGCTGATACTTCTCTAACCGTAAGCGTTCCTCTGACCACAAGGCTATTTGAAACATTGAGAAATTCGTTTTCCTCTTCCTGATAACTTCTATCTAGTTAAGTTCCTCTTAATTAAATATAATCTGCATTGTATTTTTAATATCGAAGAATATTAAATAATACGCGTTTTATGGTGAAGATTTTCTCATTAACGTTAATATTGAAATATACAAAGAACAGACATAAAGTAATATAAACGATTAATATTAATATTGCGAATGCTTTTTCAGTTGCCTGCAACAAGAAATATTCACTGATTTTTCACAATAATCTTCGCAACTGAATCTTTCAGCTTCAACAACTTACCGATATTTGCTTTAATTTTTAAGAACAATAACTTCGAATACGAATTTCGCATTTACGGCTTTGCATAATCGGAATAAATTTCGTTCTTCTTCGAGTATTCGACGGTCGATATCGATCAACGTTTATAAACATTTTATACCTTTCAGTTTAACATTTCTTGTTGCGACTTTACGTCAATTTGAAACGTCCATACGCAAAATGTTACATTATTTTGTAGCATGAAAGTGCAGATAAAGAGGCGACGCTCCGTGACATTTATTTTCCTAACGCACATAGCACGTGCTTTGACGTTTTCGATAACAAAATCCGCCAGAGTTGCAAATGATAATCGTTCTCGAAGTATTTGACAAGCGATATATGTACAGTTTTATAATAATTACGCTTACAATCATGCGTTCGAAGATGATAGTTTAACAAGCTTGTAGATGTAAGTAAGAGTAAATGAAAATAAATACATACGATTTGGTCTATTTATTACGGCTATTTATCTTTCAATTACAACTGTCAATATTTATAACTGTCGACATTAAAAATGGTAAGTAAAAAATTAGAAAAATGAAGAACGCATTTGCCAACGCTAATTGTACAAAATCTATTTGCAAAGTATGTTTCTTGTATGCACATTGATGTTAACGTCAGTGAGGAATTTGTAATTACTAGTTAGGCGCTTACACGCTCTTCGCTGTATGCTAATACAAAACTAACGCAGAATGCGAATGTGAGTTTTACCGGTATAACGTATGCATATGTGGAATATTAGTATGCATTTTACCGAGCGCCCCGAATCCTTTCTTGCATCCAACGGTATAATTAGAGGAGGAGAAAGGAAGCGAGCGCTGCGTAGGTCTTCTCGTATTTTGCAGGTTACGTGACTGTCCCTTTGTCATTGGGAGTTCCGTGAAACCGTGCCCAACTGTGGATTATACGCGCGTCCCTAACCAATAGCGTTCGCAGAAGCTGGCGTGGTCGTTCTCGTAAAAAAGTTGTTGTAAAAAGGGAGCCGACAAAAGTGGGCTCCCTATCCCGCTCGACGAACGTTATCAGATCTCATCGAGTTGCAACGTGACAAGGTCCTTGACATGCAACACGCTCCGCGAACCTTACGACCTGACCTTCGTCACATACTCTCCTCTTTCCACGACCCCTTTTCTCCTGCGATTTGTTTCTTTCATAATTCGGCGCTACCCTTCGGCAGAGATTTCGTTGATCGTCAATATGTCAATGCCTGTGTTACTTGACTTGCAAATTTAATTTTTTTAGGAGCGAGAACTTTATTGTCGCGCACAGAATCGCCAAGATCTGGCTATTTCAATATAACATCTTTAGACCTGTTTCTCAACTGTAATCGAAACGCACGATAATGTATTCGTAAAAAGTATCTGTTATACAAGTACGAATACCTTCGCGAGTAAGCGATTGGCGTAATCAACGAATTAATCTGATTATTCTGAAAATTTTAATAAAATTCATCGGGGCAAGAGACTCGGTTTTTTTTTACAGTTCTAACGAAGTTCCCGTTGATTTAATCGTGTTAAAATCTTTTACCCACCGAGGTGAAAGATACAACCTGTCGCGTTTCTTACAGTTCTGACGAAACCTCGAAATATTTTCCGCGCGCGTAGAAAACGAATGCGCAAAATATTTCTACCGGCCAGATATATTTCCGCGAGCTAAACTCCACGAGTTCAACCTTCATAACGTTGATCCGGCTGATGGGGCGACAACGCGCGCCGATGTAAACGCTCGTCCGCGCGTTTACAGTTTCACAGTTTACAATTTACAGTGTACGCGGTGTACACAAACGGGGCGTTACTCCAGATTTCGCGGTGCTTTTCCTGTGTGCGCGGTTCAACCGTGTTACGCTCGCTTTCGAGAAACTTCTAAATATAGTCAGCGGTATGAACAAACGTGCTCCACATATGTAATAGCTGGGACGGACGCACACGCGCGTAGACGCGCGTAGAAGGCAGATCAGCGCAGGAATACACCGCGGCTGGTGAAGGAAATAGTAGTAAAAACGTGCTACGACCAGCTACGTTTTACTTTCTCTCGGCGACCTTCGTCAGCTGGTTGCGGCTCGCTCGCGGATTTCGAAAACGCCTTTCCTCCAGCTTTTCACCGCGCGACGCGCCGGGGTCGCGAATGAAAACGAATACCAAACGGGAGAAACGACGACTTCCCGTTGGGTGCTGCGAGGAAATGTTGTAACAGCGAACTTTGTCTCTGCTCATTTTTTGTTCGCGTAAATTTCTTGCAAAATCACAGAGAATTTCATGCGAAAGTGTTTGTTTCTTTCGAGTCAATTTACGTTGTCGTGTTTTACTTTACTTTGCAAATGTGGAATTTGCGCGTGTCTCTTTTCTAACTTTTTCCGGCATACTGTGCCGTCGTCCAGTCGAATTTCCTTTGCTGAAATTTCTTTACCAGTTACTTTACCAAAAATCTGCACTCACTTTACAGACAGTGTTAAAGACGCGCGAGTAATTCCGCTATTAATCACGCCTCTCGTGTTCTCGACGAAAAGGAGAAGCACGCCGACCGCGACACTTTCCATATCCCCGATCGGCAATTTATCGCTCTCCGAAGTTTATCGAGAACGACGGAAGTTCCCCGGCTATTTTAGGAAAATTTGCCCGTTATCCCACGCGGCTGGGACGGGCCTCTCGCCGTCGAGACGAAAGGAAACGAAGCGAGAGGAATGTTATTGCCGACGGTATCAACCGCGGCACGTACGCCGCGAGCCGCGATTATCCGCGATAAAGCACGCGTTAGGTGGAATATTTATTTAGCGTGGCGCGCGATAAGGGCGAGAAATTTATCCGGGACAAGCGGAAGTACGCGTGGTGAATATCGCCCGGTGAATAATCCGTTTCCGCGTTCGTCGCTTCGAACCGGCACCTGTCGCTCGTTAAAATTATTTTTATCACATTCGCGCACCAGCTCCGAGTGGAAGAGTAATCGCGCGGTGCGCATCTTCCTTGATTTCTCCTTTCAAATCCCGTAAATTACGAGCGCGCGCGTCGTCCTTTCCAACAATTAAATTTGAAACTCGCCGGAGCGAATTTCCACGAAATCCTCTGGCTGAAACACGTGGCGCGTTGAGGAAAAAAAATTCAGGAACTGCACGTTTCATTTTTCCGTTTCGCAAAGATATCTCGGCGAGAGGAGCAGGACGTGCTCGCTGTAAATCGAACAGAAGGAGAGACAGAGTGTGCAAAGTGTACGGACGATTAACGAGCACCAGCTACGCAAGACAAGATTCGCGCGACACGCGGGCTCGCAACTGCGCTCGATACGCCTTCCACCGCGAATTTAATGGGCGGAGTATAATGGAGTACTTGCACGGCAGTGTAATAAAGAGATTACGATGCCGCGTAACAGCCGAACGAAGTTTCGATTTCTCCTTGGCGACAGTTGCAACCACCGGGCGATAATTCTTTGCTAATTAGGGGCACGCAACGACGGCGCATCGCGTCGCAACAAATGAACGTGGGCAGCGGTAAACAAGCGCCGCGATACTCGTGATGCATCGAGCCACGTATCTTCCAGCGCGTCGAACGGAAATCCGCGCGAATCGGTTTCGCAGTTAATTAGTCTCTCGGTGGCAAGTGAACGTGCCGGCGTGGAAGATTTGTTGCTCCTCGTCGCCGCGTGTCATCGAGAATTGACACGCCCGAGATCGATTGTGACGTTGTGAGAGATCGATTTCCAGCTTCTATCGGAATGTTGCAGTGATTTTGTAATTGTCACTCCTTTTAGCATTGCGAATTGCGAATTTTATAAATCGAGATAATCCTGGAAACGGAGCTGTTGTAATTTCTTCGTTTGCGGATCTCCTTAAGATAATCGAGCTTTCTAACGATTAAATTTCTCTCTGTAATAACAACGTGTTACATCGCGATAATATTACACGGACAGTTATAACAATAATGGTAATGATCTTTGTGTAGAATCTCGAATCGTGAAATTTGGCAAATCTATTTTTCTCTCCCTGGAAAAATGCACGACGATTTCCCGGATACTCTCGGACAGTTCCATCGTGGCGTCCGGCATTTCGCCATGCATTTCGCCAGTTTGTTCGAGCCGGAACAATCGAAGAATTGCAGAAAGCACGAAATATATCGTACGCGTTCGATGGAACGCGATTAATTCGTTCGCCATTAGCATACAAATGAAAGGGATTGCGAAACGTCGGATGAAAAACGGCGGATCTCACGGCACGATCGGCAAGAGGAAGAGGAGGGAAAAAGAAACAATCCGCCGTCGAGAGATAAATATCTCGATAAGGAAATGGTGTCTTCATAGCAGACGTTCAAACGGAATATCCTGTCATGATTTTTATCTTGTTTAATTGCCGGCGGACATTGAAAAAGTGCGTTTGAAACGCGTTCGACTCGATTTTACTCGGCCACGCACGGAATTATCGATCCGACTGTGTGACAGCCCGACCACGGGGAATTAATTTCTTGGCCGCCCCCGTTCTCGCCCGCGCATAACAAAACCCGTGCGCCTCGTTAATTATCGTGGTGGGGAGGGGGTGGCCGAAAGTCACAGGGCATTCATCACCGTGTCGAAATCGAGCCAAAAGTAATCGGTTTTCGTTCTCACTTTCATCCGAGGTGCAAGTCGGTTAAGTTGTTTCCAGTCGAGCTGAGCAACTTGCTCTGTAATTTTTGCTGAATTAGAAGTTTCATGTTTCAGGTGTGATTGTTCCTTGAAGGATTTACGTTTCCAATTATATAGTAATTTGTAACGACAGAATTTTATTATTATTGTTGTTGTTGTTGTTGTTGTTACTATTATTATTATTATTATTATTAGACTATAGACTTTTTAATTATTTTCATGAAAATAATTAAAAGAATAGGACAAGATCTATCAAGTGCCACGTTAATGTAAAGTTATTCAGATACGAGTAATTTTCGGTGGACGTTTATGAATTATGGAGTATTTAATTCATTATTGATAGCACGATGAAACGTGAAATGTATCACGTACCTATGTTGATGCGTTCTATGCTCGACAGCTATAACTATCTACGAGGAAATTGCTGCTCGTCAAAATGGAAGTTCGATCAACTAATATTAATGCTCGAGCAGCGTTATTGGGTTATAAACGAATGTAGTAGTTTATATTATAGATGAATAAAATTTACGATACCATTTCGCATTCTCTGTGACAGAGATTGATTGCAAAATTAAATTAAATTAAGGATTCTAAAAAATTAAGTAATTTAAACTTGAAACGTTATACATTCCAATAGGTTGATAACAACTAATTTTTCTTAATTTTCGCACTAAACACGTTCCATTGTACTTATAACAGTATCTATGTATTACACGCATTGCCGATTTTTATGAAAATTTATATTCTTACGCGTACGTAAAATTCAAACTATTTAAAAGAGCAAATCATTATTAGCTAAATGGAAAATGAAATTGCAAACAGATAATATAAATAATCAGTACCAATGAAATGTTCATATGTTCGCGTTACACATATTACTGTAAATTCACGCATCTTCAAACACTTGCATAAAGATATTTACAGAAAAATTCACCATCTGCTAACGGTACGCAAGAAGGCTCGATTATTCCAATATTGCAAAATTAAAGACCAAATTTTAAGACCTTCGAGCTTAGACCACTGAAATAACTTTGCTATATTCATTTTCAAGTATCTCGACGTGAAACATTTCGTCGAAATTTTTCACAGCACGAAGATTAATAGAAACCGTGCGCGCGCGCGGACAAAGACTGACGTGGACGAGTCGCGTTCTAATTTTATTCCCATTCTCTTATGTTAGTCGCGTTCCGACGTCCATCGTAGACGCACAACAGTTGCGCCGAGCAACGTCCGTTTCCCCTTTCGACCCATCATGAATGCTCCGTTTTAACAACGCGTCAAAAAATTGACAAGGTCGTCGAAACAGAGCTTCAAACGTGCTCGTTGGTTTACAATTACGTAACAGTACAAACGAGCGATATTCAGGAGAAGACGATCGCACGTCGCGACAATATCGCAAAGTGGAGAAAGAAAAGAACGGCGCGTTGAGTCGCCGGCATTGATTAAATAAAGATCTCGATCTGAATCACGAACGAACCATCGTTTTCTTCGTTCGTAGGAACGTCAATACGTACATTTTTGGTGATTTTCAGTCTGTAGTGATGTTTTGAACCTCTAGAAAGAGCGATAGTTTGATGCAACGTAGTTTGAAACGAATCACAGAGATTGTTTAGTCTTAAAATTAAAATTTAAAAGCTGGACTTTTGAAATAATAGATGATTGTTTAAAAGTTGGGCTTTCAAAATGATAGATTTAAAATGGTGCTTCTTGGAAGGAGAAATACTATGAAACCAATAATATGACTCTCGAAAGGATGCAACATCGCGTACTGTCTGAATATTTTTTATAATTGCGAGAAAATGAAACTTGCCACGTTTAATTTGTGTTTTCAAAATTGCCTTTGAAAGACACGCACGCTGTTCGAAAGAAAATCAGCCAAGGTGGAAAAGATGCGCTGAAGGATGGAACATCGGGAGAGGGAAATCCAATTGGATTTGGAACCTCTGCAGATGAATAAATCGCGGCTGTATCGACCCCGGGGAATGTATCTCGTTTGCAAGCTGTGGGTGACGCGTTCCGCTGCTCGATAGCGTAATGGTTCGGACGAACGGATGATATTGGCGGCGTGCAGTTAGCGACCAGCGAAATTCGAAATACTAGGAAGAGGAAGTGCGGCACACCGTTGGAGATCGATGGTGTTTATTGCAACCCCGTCGAGCTTACTGGATTCATCCATTACCCTCCCTATACCTTTCGTCCCCGCGAGCTTCGGCTTTTATTCGATGCTACTTGCAAATAAAAGCTCGGTGCAGCGGACCGTTGGTGCATGAACGAAATATTGACTTCTGTCTTGGTGTAAACAGCGAGGGACTCTCCTCGAAGGGGAGAGCTTTTTAGTGTATCTTTGCGACATTTTAGAAAGAGGAAACTGGATGATCGAACAACGCGATAAGTAGGCTGGGGCAAAGTTGGTCAGACGAGTGAGCGGGATTATTTTGCGGAGGTTTTGCAATTGGTTCCAATAGTTTAAACAACATCTCTACAATCACGTGATACAGATGTAAAAATAATGTATTTGAGACAACAAATCTGTATATTGTGACAGATAAATCTCGATGAATTATGATAATGGAAAAAAAAATATCCTGCAAGGATTTTCAGGTTGCCAAACGTGGAGAATTTTCTAATAATTTGTACAATATATAGCTGTGCGATGTATAAACATAGCGTGATACATCGATATTGCACGATATTCCACGAAAGGAAGGAACAATTGAATCGGGAATTGAAACGAATTAGATTAGAAAGAAGAGAGCAGCAACGATAAGAATAAGAAGTATTAATTTGGACGTACTATACGTAGGAAACGTGACGAGTTTTCCAAACGTATCTACAATATTTTATAAAAGGGGGAAAAAGTGGAGCGGGATGGGAATTGGAACAAGTAAGAACGAAACTGTAGATAAAGAGAAAAAGAGAAATTAACTCGCGATCGAGCGTGCTGTTGAAAAACAAAAAGAACTTTTTAATATTTCGAGCAATATACAGAAAGGAAATTAAACGACTGGTGTGAAATGAAAATTGCTTTAATTTTAATTACATTATATCATACTACTGTCATTAACAAGAAATGTAACAATTAATAACAAATGTATTATACTACTAATGTCATTAATAACAAATGTAAAAATGTAAAAAGATTTAAAGTAAATGTAGAAAAGATTTTTAAACTGGTGTGAAATGAAAATTACTTTAATTTTAATTATATTATATTATATTACTAATGTCATTAATAACAAGTGTAAAAACGTGAAAATACAAATGTATGCAATGTAAAAAGATTCAAAGTAAATGGTAGAAAAGATTTTTAGAATTATTCCTAAGAATAAAAATGTCACCAAGCAGTTAATTTTCGTTAATTTGCGGTGGTATCTCGATTAGATGTGCCGCTGAATTAAAAATGAAGTAGAATGGACACGAATTTATAACGATAAATATGTTTTTGCAAAGGTTCGGTGACTGGGCATGCTACTTGCAAACGCGGAGAGGGCTTGTCTGTTACTAACGGCGATCCACATTTTACTCGACGAGGGCGTCTACGCCGAGACGTTCACCCTCGGTTACATCACTGGTTCGAAAAGACGTCCGGGCGACTTGGAGTATCAACGTCCTGGTTACCGGATATCCGGCGCCATATCGCTCGCCGTGGAAGAGGTAATCGAACCGCTTATTTTCCCGGAATGCCGCGACACCGACCGCAATTAGCACGGAAGCGCATAATTACAACGACGATAAAATATCAGAATCCTCTCACCTTCCACTCGCGCATCCGCAATTTCGAAAAATTTCGAAAAATTCCCGGGCAAAAATCCTTTCTTTCGAGAAACAGTTCTGCTACGAACGGCCGAGGACTCGACTCGAGAGAATTAACATGGAAGAATCCTCTGACTTCTAGGCAAGAGGAAATTCAAAGCGAAACTCCCGCGAAAGTGGAGTTCGTCTCGAACGATACGAGAAAATGGAACTGCACGGATGAGATTGAATTTAATTAACTCCACGAACAAGAGCGTACGATGTGTACAGGGCATTTCATTACTCGCTGTTAGAAATTTTATAAATGTAGAACAGTGCGTTTAGATGCGTACGTATATTGACATTTGTTATAATAATAAATAAAAGCTCGTGTATTCTATCGTATATTGAAGTTTCGCTACTTTTTTGGTTTAACGTCTGCGACAGAAATTCTGGGCTTTAAATTGAACAATTAATCAATAGCGCTAGCGTCAATGAAATCAGAACGTGCACGTCCATTCGTCTCTCATCGCAACGTTTCTTGCTACGTACAATGGTAATGACATAAATCAAGGTGGCAATATCAGATGAGATACCCTGTATACGTCTAGCGTACACATGGTACAGTACTATTAGTTGGGTTGCGATAGGTGAACGCAGGTGAGCTCGGTCGACGCGGACACAAGCTCGACTTCCTGGTCGCGGAAACTTATGGCGAGGAGGAGACCAGCATCCTGATGACCGCCGATCTCTGGACGAGGAACATCAGCGCGTACATTGGGCCCCAAGAAACCTGCGTCCACGAGGGCAGAATGGCCGCTGCGTTCAACCTTCCAATGATATCTTACGTAAGTAGCCGTTTCTCTCCTTCTTAGCCTTGGCAAAGAATCTAAGTGACGGTGTGCGCAAGTATGCGCGAGTCGACTGGAATATTTCCCCTTTGTCCTTTCTCTAACTCTTTGGAAAATGTTGAACACACAACGGATTGTTTGTAGAAGAATTGCATGGAAAATAATTAAAAGTTTCTTGCATCTTTGACGTCAGATGTTTTCCATTACAATTCGAAATGAGTATTAGTTAAAGAATAATTGTTCTTCGATTTTTCTTATAGTTTTGGTGTTAGAATTTCCATTTGCATACAATGCTGCGTATTTCCATTCTGTTCTTTATTAACACTCCAACAGCGCGAGACAATGACGAGGGAATAATATACTATGCGGAAAATTATTGTTCCCTTCAACGTTAAAATATCTTGCATTTTTGTCGAACATAGAAAATACGGTGAAAGCTCGTTTATATTTATTTCAACGTAATTCCAATTACACTCTTGATCCGCTTAGACAAGCGTGAAATCCTGTTACAGATTTTAATTGGCGTTTGATTAAACAAGGACTTGTTCACTGAATCTGCCTGCGCGAGCTTAAATTTATACCGCGCAATGAAAGAGGGAATCAATAAACAATTATTCTAAGAACCTGATCCGTTCGAACATTGCACGAAGAATATCTACTTCTTCTTGATAAATCTGCAAACGGAACGCAATAATTTTGTTGAATGTGAATAAACAACGAGGAGGATAATTTCCTGCCGTATTAATTCTCTAGTGTGCACAAAAAGAAAAGAAATACAAATTAAAAGTTGTTCGCCCTTCTCATTTTTAACCTTAAAAGGAAACCCTCGTGCCTTCTCAAATTGCCGACTGAATCTACTTCTGGGTAACACGATAGGAAGAAAATCGATAAATCATATCAATTCCAATCGGTACGAACTGCATATCTCTTTCGAGAAGCTCTGTTGTACGTGTATTCAACTTTTTATAGAAAAATACAGACTAGCAATTGCGTCGTATTCCCCTCGTGTTACACTGATTGAAATTCGCCTCTCCCTCTGGTACGCTTTGCTTTTAATAAAACTTCTGACCCAATCGAACCAAGAAGTGGAAAAAGGGAGAGCAGAAAGCACGAAAGCGTAGAAAAACACGTTAGCTCGCATGCTCTTTGATACGTACAGTACTTCCCGAGCTGCGTAACAACGAATGCATCGCAACGGAGGATCCTCGATACGAATACAGTCGGATAAGGTCCGGCAAACTTTTTCTCCGTGTCATAAACTTCGGGAGCACTTTGGTCAAGTTGCTACGCGCGTGCTTTCAGCTCGATGCTATTGCTTTTATCGCGATTTCTCTGTACGTCGACGAAATCAACAACCGTCGAAGACTTGCAGCGTCTTTGCCCTCTCAGGATCTTTCGTGCTTCCCGCGATCTCGTAAATTAAATTACTCGCGCGGAAAGATACAAGCGTAGGAAGCAGCAAAAACAATTTTAACGCGTGTTCTCAAAACTGTCAAGCGAAACTTTGACGAACCAGCTCCGTTTGTTCGACCGTGGTAGCTTTCAAATAAATTTGGAAAATACAAGACAAAATGATAAAACAAAGCCCCTTGCTCTTTTCTGCAAAAGTAAGAGAGAAAATGCTTCGTTAAAAGATTATAATGGAAACACGAGATGTTCATGTTTGTACATTTAACATCGATCTTTATCGTAATTCATAATAACAAGGAACAACACAAGGAATTAAATTGTCTTTGTCGTTTTCTAACACTAGTGCCACTTATTTTTATTCTTGTTTCTCACAGAGATATAATTATTTATATTTATAAATATATTTATTTTAATTCTTAAATAATT
>KQ435922.1:459231-472233 GCA_001276565.1 Melipona quadrifasciata
TTCAAGACCACCTGAATCACCATGAAAATATTCATCCGCGTGTGTGAGACGAGTCGAAGTATTTACGCGAGGTTAATAAAGCAGAGAGGGGCCGTTATTACGGTGACGCAAGCGTCTAGAATGATAATTGACCCCACGAAATAATTAAGGCTTTCGCGCTGAGGCTGGAATCTCCCTCGGATTCTCGTTACTTTCCTTCCCCATGCTCCAGTTTCATCTTCGCGACATCTCTCGCGACGCGGTCTCGCGCGCAATTGATTACACGATAATAATTCATCACGCCCGTTTGACCAGCAGCGAGCCATTAAATAGAATTAATAACGGGGCGGTGTAAAAATTGACGGAGGGGGGAAATAACGCCACTCGCGGCGCATTTGCGCAATTTACGGGGACTCTTTAGCACGCGTGAAACGACGCCTGCCTGTTGCATGATGTATCGCCTGCGCAGATACATGGTCTACATGGACGAAAACGGAGACGCTGAAGGCAATTACACTCTGATCGCTTTGGACAATCGGCCGACAAAGGGGCACGGTTTATATCCCATAGCTTACTTTGTGGGAAAGGAGAACGGCACGAATCTGCCGGTCAGTAAGACGTTAACTGATTCCTTTCTTTTTTCCTCTCTTCCCTTTCCTTTTCTCGTTCGTTCGTCGTTCATCGATCCTCGTTTCGCTTGCAGATACTTCGGCTGACGAGGGACATTTCGTGGATCGGCGACGGGCCGCCCATCGCCGAGCCTCGCTGCGGCTACCACGGTGAAAAATGCACTTGTACGTATGTGCGACGATTCTTTTTGTTATTTCCCGCTTCTTCGCCGTCACCGCCTATAAATCAATTCTTCGTGACGTTTGATTGAAGAAACTCGAGCGGCTAGTGGGGGTAAAGTGAAAGCAAAGAAGGTGGAACGGTGACACTTTGCGTTAGGTTTTGGAGGACGTTCGGTGCCCGCGAAAACGCGATCGGGGTAGAGGGTCTCGGCTCTCCTTCGAATTACCATTCGTCAGCTTTCTCCTGTACCTTCATGGGCGATCGTTCGAAAATACATCATAAAGTTTGCTGGTCCGATCCGCGCATTTACATATGTAAATCTGTTTACGAGGGGGGCAGGCAGTCCGCGCCCTTGCTACCCGCGAGTATCTCTTTCGTTTCCTTTAATTGAGATCGGACACGTGCATCCCGAGCACGTAACCGCTACGATTACCGATTACGCAACGAGAGAACACACAGCCGCCACGGTCCGTGACCGATTTAAACGTTCCCGAACACGAAACGTCGAACGAGGGGGTACAATTAAAAAGGAACCGAACGGAGCGAGCATCTCTGGCCTGAATAAACGTACGAAACGATCGACCCTGAGATTGTCGGATCGGTGGATCGTTTATTTGAAAGATGACGATCTGGTAATTCATCTGGAGCAATTCATTGTGCGTTATTAGAAAACAATAATTTATCAATAAGGTTATTACAGATCGGAGCATCCCAGGTCGAAAATTATTTACGATAATTTATTATTATTACTGGTACTGCTTAAACTAGGGCAGAACACCACAGATTACGAAACTGAATGATAAGAATACTACGGAGAAGAGTATCATACGTTAGAAAATGAACGCTTCTGTTATATCTATTGAGGACTGTACGCGTCCGTGGTTTTATCTGCGATGATAGATGTTACAGTAATAAATTATACTATCGATATTAAACGACGATATCTCGTCCCAAATAAGAGATACGCGTATCGCGATACAGAAAACAAAAGTGTAAAAACGTAAGAATGTAGAGATGTCTGGAAACAGTAATGTAAGAAGTATAAAAAGTGCAGGAATAATAGAATGACAGAAGTAAAGAAATGCTGAACTGTGGAACCATAGATCTGAGAAGCTAATAATGTTTGCGTAACTGCAGGACTGTAAAACTTTGGAATAGTGAAATTCTGAAACTGTGAAACTGTAAAATAGTGCTTCTAGAACTATCGTAGCATAGTCCGAGCTATAGAACTGTACAAATACGTGGAGTAACTTGAAATAACAACGGGGAATCGTCTGTAAGAGACTCACGTGATCACGATCAAATCATTTAGCTCACACGGGAGAAATCGTGGGCGGTGTAGCCGGTGGATTTCTGTTGATTGTGACGGCGGTGATGCTGATGCTGTACAGGAACTGGCAGTACGAGCAGGAACTGGATTCCCTGCTCTGGAAGGTGAACTACAAAGACATTCAGATCAAAGAGAAGAAAGACGAGTCGACGGGAGTCAATGAGGCGCCTACCAAATGCAATTCCAAGGTAAATGCCTGTCTCTCTCTCTCTCTCTCTCCCTCTTCCTTCGTCCCTTGTAACAATTCCCCGTTACTCCCGTCATTTCCCTCGACCCCGGGTTTGATCCCGGGACTTTCGAAGCTCGGCGCTGTTCCGCTATCAAATCCCGAACGATACCCACGCGCTTCTTATGCAACGACTTTAAAATCCTGGCAATCTCCCATTCTGTTATAAGATAGGACGAAATTATGCAAATGCTGTATGGAGGCTATGGGTGAAAAAGATGCAAGTCACAATTTCCTGTCTTTTATAGCGGAGGAGCAGTTTTGAAATTTCAATCTCCTTTGATTTTAGGGTTAAATGTATTTTTAAATACGTTTTTTGTCTTTTTCAATAACGTTAGTTGTGCGGGCAAGTGTTGATTTAATAAAATTTAATATCGAAATGAGAAACTTGATACTAAATATTTAACGTTTAATATTTTAATACTGGATCTCAGTTAGCCTGTTTTATATTCAAATATTTTTGCTTCGCTGTGTCAAATGACATAGAGATCAAAAGATCGTCCTATGGTTTTTATATAGTGACCATATGCTATGATATAATATAACGCGTAGTGTAATAATTTACATTACAGTTGCATATCCTTTCTAACGTCTTTTTAACGAACGAAATCATTTCCCCGGATAGACGACGACACAGCCAATTGTGAGAACCAGCCAAGTTTCCCTCAGCTCGAATCCAGATGCTGACTTTCGATATTCGATGATTTACACGCAAATTGGTGTTTATAAGGGGCGGGTATTCGCCGTGAAGAAGGTACGGAAGAAATCGATCGAAATTACACGGGAGATGAAGAAGGAGCTGAAAGTGGTGAGTACAGCACGAGTTGGAATTGTCCGCTTAAATTGCGTTTACATTAACCAACTTTTGGTCGGCTGACTAAATGAGTCGATCGATTTCCAATATCTACGTAACATCAGCCAAATTAATACAATTTTTTACCGTTCGTTCGTCTATTTTTTATCAGTCAATAACATAACAACAAATTGACATTGCAGACTTAGTAAATCCGATCAATCAGATAATTGGAAATTTGCAAAATGCATCATTTTTGCCAAAGTGTTAGAGATTTACATGATAGTTTGTAACTTGTAAAACTTACAAAACTTTTCCAACAATATTAACTCAATTATCAAGAGTCTAATAAACTGTTTGATAAAGTAATATCATAATTTGCCAGCTTCTGATATTGTTTCTTGCAACAATTTTAATAACAAAACAAAGGAATACTACAAATTAATTTTAACAAATCGAGTTATCCCATTGTTGTTCTATTCGACGAAAAATTAATAAAAAAGCGGTCTACAATTAACTTACAACTCATCATCAATTTACTAGCATTATTAATTAAATAATGATCACGTCACGTTCCTTTTACTTGGATTCCACGGTTTCCGAAAATTTCAAGAAATCGAAGCATTTGCAACATCGTTTCCAATTAAACTGAACTGTATATACGACGAGTAAAATGTCAACGAAGTGTTAGCACCAGCCAACCAAAAGCGGTCGAACGTAAACGCAATCTTCCTCGTCGAAAGTCAATTTCTCGGGCCATGTTGTACAAATTGGGGATCGTTTCTCTAGATGCGTGATTTGCGACACGATAATTTGAACGCTTTCATCGGGGCCTGCACCGATCCGCCCAACATATGCATCGTCGTGGAATATTGCGCTCGTGGCAGTCTGAAGGTAATCGCTGAGACAGTTTCTGCAATTAAGTAGACGAAACGTTCGAAAATCGCCGAGTGTAATTTCCCCTGTCGTTTTCCCTTTTTTCTTTTTTCTCTCGCAGGACATTTTGGAGAACGAGGACATGAAGCTGGATAACATGTTCATGGCGTCCTTGGTCGGTGATATAATCAGGGTACGAATCGCTAAAAAAAATCGACGAATTCCTTTGTCCAATTCTGCTTTATTCTGATTAATATCTCATTTAACGATATTCCCATTTGGCAATCTTTGGATCAGACTAATTGTAAGAACTGATAAAATTGTGACATTTAAATTTCGTACGCGAGTCTATTAGACTTTCAAATATGTGCAATAGAATCCTTTTATGTTGATATTGTAGATATTACTGTACATTAACATCAGGTTGTTAATTAATAATAAGTGTTAATTAAATCACCTTGTTTTAAAAGATTTGTCACGTTTCAAAGTATAAAAATCTATGCGATAGCCGTGCAAAGAGCAAAAATCGGCTTTTCGCTGCTGGATGTAAAGGGATATTTCTTTTAAACGTACGTAAAACTTCAAAGAGATCGGCTCACTCATTAAAGAGAAATTATATTATTATGGAGAAAATCGCGTTTAAAGTTTCACGTACAATTTCAACGTGCATTTATACCACTTATCTTTAATTTACTGTTCCTGTTGAACGAAAGATACTTTCTTCTTTTATAAAATATTTAATTTCGTTTGAAAATGAAAAAGAAAAAAGGAAAAGATCGACTACTAATTGAGTAAAAAATTAGAAAATTAAATAACTAACGGTAAAAAATAAAATAGCCCAATGGTGCAATTTGGATACATTTAAGATTAAACTTAAAATTCAGAGGCGTGCCTTTGAAGTGAAAATTTCTGTTCTGTCCAAATGGAGACGCCCGTTAAATTTTATGGCAAGAAGAAACTTTGGAATAAATGATTATTCTGATGATGATTCGCACAGAGCAGCAACAATGCTATTGTCGTTGAGTGAAATTTTGTCGAAATTTGCCGGTCGTTCAAACTTCTCGCGTTCTCGTAAGAATCTCCTTGGACACTCGTACATTTGACGAAACGAGTGGAACGTAAATCGCTCTTGCTTGCGCATTTTTCAGGGCATGATCTATCTGCACGAATCGGTCATAAAATATCACGGCTCGCTGAGTACGTCGAACTGTTTGGTGGATTCCCGATGGGTCGTGAAGCTGGCGGACTTTGGATTGCACGAATTCAAAAAGGACGCCGAGTGTGAGCCGTGCGATGTCATGAAGAAGTACCACGGTAATTTATCAAACGGATGATTTAGAACGATTATACAGGCCTGTGACAAATATACAGAGTTCCAATTAACTAAATTTTACATTCTACGTTCTACAAAACATTTTAATTGCCACTGGATGTAAGAACTTGACGTGAAATCTTGACAAATTTTCCTAATTTCCAGTCTGTATATTTTTATTAGTAATATCAGCGAATAAGATAAAATTGAGTGATAATACTAATTAAACTAATATATTTAATTTATAATATTTATAATTACAATTTAATATATTTAACATTCCGATTTAATATATTTTGACCACTGCAAAACAAAGTTGCAACTATCCGTAACATTGCAATTAAAATTGTTTTAAATTTCTTTTTAAAAGGAACTTTTTGCAACTGAATAATATCAGTGCTGTTTAATTAAATTAATCAAAAGCTCTCTAAAGCTCTCCATCTTACTCGATGGCAAATTAAGTGAAAAATGATCGTTCAACAGGTCTGCTGTATCGAGCGCCAGAGTTGTTACGGTCGACGAAAAGTCAGGAGCCAACTGTACGGGACTACCAGAGAGGGGACGTTTACTCTTTCGCGATAGTGCTGTACGAGCTTCAAGGGAGGCACGGCCCTTTCGGAATCAGCGAGTTAACCCCCTCGGAGATACTGAAGAAAATAATCGCGAGAGAACCGGACACCGAACCGTTCAGGTATTACCGTTAATGTCGCGGTCTGTCGACGGCAGAAGATACGTAAAATTTTATGTGCTTTTGTTTCCACCCTGTCAGCTACTCTGTTTTCCTTGAATTATCTCAGACCACCGTTGAGCCAGTTGGAGAACTGTCTCCAGTTCGTGCGCGCTTGTCTAACGGAGTGTTGGGCCGAGGATCCCGAGGTTCGACCGGACTTCAAAATTATCAGGAACAAGCTGAGGCCTTTGAGAAAGGGCATGTGAGTTTCAATATTGCGATATTTCAATAATTGTGTAGCAAGGTATTAAAAGGGAACAACAACTTTTATATGATGGAGGAGTGGAAGCTGTGGAAGGGCGAATGGAAAGATTTTAGGTAAGGAGTGGGAGTGAGAGAGAAAGCGATAGTTTTGCGGTTTCGTCTCGGAATCACACTGCCTAGACTCATCCTCCAGTGGGGCTGATGGCAGCGACTCCTTACCCCAGACGCTTTGTTGTTGTAACTAAAACCTACTATAGGCTGCTGGTTCGCACCCATCCTAGCGGGGTTCCGCACACTCTGCTGCTTAACGTCGAAGATCGGTAGGACATCGACGCTAGGCGCGCAGCCACTTGCGGCTTGTGCTAGTCGAGTGTTCGAAACCCGTATTTGAGGAATCCTAGGCCGCTACAGTATCATTCGATCAAACAATCAGTGCTAGAAATTATCTCGATTATTTCATTCTTTAGCAATCTAATCTCAATTTAATCTTTGTTTCTACGTGACATTTTTACGTACATGTGTTACGCAAATTTAAGATTCAGTAATGTGGAAAATTTGTACTTTTAATTTATTATTGTCGAGTTAAATTAAGATTTATATTTTTATAAATAAACAAATGAAGAACATTACAACGTGCAAGTTGGATTATTCAAAGTTCGCAGTGCAACAATTAATTTTTCGTTTCATTATCAGTAAAGTCACTCACGTTTCGTGACTGAGGTTTCCCCCTTTTTATTTTCGTGTTCGCAGGACCCTGAATTTTGTATAAATACTCGCAGCCTGAATGAATCTAAAGTACAAATTTTGACACTACGCATTTAAATTGTAAAACATTTAAAAAGGAGAATTGTTTGGTAAAACGGTAATTCGTAAACGCAATTAAGAAAGTAACAAACTCGCAATATTAAACAAACTAAAACAAAAGACCAAAGAAAGATAAAAAAAAAAAAAAGGAAAAGAAATTCGAGTGACCTGGAAATGCGTCCTTTCTTAGGAAACCAAACATATTTGACAACATGATGGCCATGATGGAGAAGTACGCGAACAATCTGGAGGCGCTGGTGGACGAGCGAACGGACCAATTAACGGAGGAGAAGAAAAAAACAGGTTGCTCGAAATTCCGTGAAATGTCACTCAATTAAAATGCAATCACCTCAAGTTATATTACGTTAAGTTTTGCCTTTTAGACGCGTTGCTGTACGAAATGCTACCGCGTTACGTGGCAGAGCAATTGAAACGGGGGCACAAAGTTGAGGCCGAGAGCTTTGACAGTTTTACAATTTATTTCAGCGATATTGTCGGTTTCACTGCCATGTCAGCCGAGAGCACACCCTTGCAGGTAATTTGTGCAAAAATATTTGCAGATTATTGCGAGTCATTAACGCTGCTGAATTATTAATATTAATATAACTCTGCTGTTCTCCTTGGATCTACAATTCAATTGGTGTTATGAAAATATAGATGGTCTCTTTAACACTTTGAGCCCCGCGTCGGTCCCTGCGGACCGACAGTAAACAAAGTTAGAAAATAAATGTAGCAATTTCAATGAAATTTATTGAAACATTCTAAACAAAAGTACGACGACGTTTTTGGTCAAATTTCTGGCTATCGTTGAATTATTGTTGCAACATCCCGAACAACATCTACGGATTTTGCGAACATCTTCTGTTTTTTGTAATTTGTGAACCATTCTTTTTTCAAGAGGCATAGGAATTTCCTTGTCTTTTTTTTTTAACTGATCGCCTTTTGGACGTCTTTTGAACGCCTTTGGATTATTTTAGACGTCTCAAATATCGCCCAAACGCTCGGTCGCCCGGGCAGAACGGAAAGTCCAGCAGAATCGGCGCGGGGCTCAAAGTGTTAATTTTAATTTTAATATACAATCTAACGTTATTGTTAGAAAATTCACACTTTCATCGTCGTGGAGATTTGTTTCGATTAAATATTAATGCACGTAGTTCACTTTGAACGTGCATGGAAGTTTTCCCATCTTCAAACGGTATCGTTAACTTTATGAATGACCATAGCATCGTAATTTAGATTTTTTATTACTAAAGTTTAAAAGGAACGATGGCAAGCTTCAGAAACTTTGATAACTTTTTATAACTTCAAATGATCCACCAAGAAAGAAAGTTAGAAATAAAAATTTTCTGTGAAAGCACGTCCACAATCCATCGTCCGCAGTCTATCACATTTATTATCTCCTTACAAAAAATAAAAAGCTGTTCCGAAAGAAAGAAAATATGCACGAAAAAGGAATAAGGAGAACGGCAGTTGCGTTGATTATTTCAATATAAATACACGCAAATCCTTCGTTTGCAGGTGGTAGATTTTCTAAACGATCTATACACCTGTTTCGATTCGACTATAGAAAACTACGACGTCTACAAAGTGGAAACTATCGGTGATGCTTACATGGTGGTAAGTAACAAAGTGTCTGAACGTCTGAAACAGGATCCTGAATGATTCTCGTTTTAGGTGAGCGGTTTGCCAATTCGAAACGGTATCCAGCACGCGGGGGAAATTGCCAGTATGTCCTTGTGCCTTCTAGACGCCATTAAACAATTCACCATTCGACACAGGCCGTTGGACAAGCTGCAACTGCGAATCGGGATCCATTCTGGTAAATTTGGTGGAAAAACGAATGTGCGATTTTGCAGTTAGATTGCGTGCAATTGGAATTGATGTCACTTTCGTTCAGGTCCTGTATGCGCCGGTGTGGTCGGCCTAAAAATGCCCCGTTACTGTCTATTTGGAGACACCGTGAATACTGCCAGTCGCATGGAATCCACTGGATCTGGTGAGTGATCATTTATTGGCAGCGAGAGAAAAAGTGAAAAGGCTTTCGCGATGTAACTTCTTGGCGTGCCCAGTTGAACGAACCGCAATAAAATCTTGGATTAGACTTCTTAGCTGCTTACGAAAACGGGATATATTATAAAATATATTACTGTCGATTATCTTTTTAAATACTCACAACTGTCATATAACGCTGTAGCAACGTCTGACATCTGTTGCTTTCCAGCTTTAAAGATCCACTGTAGCAAAGAGACGAAGGAACTGCTGGGTCAATTGGGTGGTTTCAAGGTGGTGGAAAGGGGGCTAGTCTCTATGAAAGGCAAAGGCGAGCGTCTGACCTACTGGCTCATCGGCGAAGACCCGGTCTTACGGGAAGAACGAAACAGGGAGCGAGAAAATCGGAGGAACGGCCACGCCAGGAAGAACCCGAACCCTCCGATACCACGAAGCTCCCTCAAGAACAAATCTCTCGTACGATCCACCTTCATGCGATGTTCCAGCGAGTCCCCGAAACGACTGCGTTTCGCAAGCTCCGATCAACTGGACCAGAACTGCTCCCGCGCGAACAGCCAGTTGGAGTCGATCGTCGACAATAGCCCGTGTAAACCGAAGGCGTCTTGCGCGGCGAGAGCCTCGTGCGCGGACAGCTGGAGGTCCTCCAGCAACTCGTGCCCGTGCGTCGAGAAACTGTGCGAACAGGAAGCTGTCCGGATCGACGCGAAGGATCTGGCGCGGGATCGATCGGACGCGAGGTGCTCGTCGCTGCGAGCGAACTGGACGATCGGCAGCGAGCCCTGTTTCTCGCGCGGAGCGGTGAAGAGCTTCCGGTTCGGGTCGGCCGGCGTCGCGCAGACAACCTGCAGATCCGCGCCCAGCAGCCCGAGGCACAGCGCTCTGATCTTAAATTGCCAGAGGCGAGCGGCGCAGTCGAACGAGGAGATAGACGGATGGGACGCTACCACGCCACTGATTTATTATCCGGGAGAACGATTGGATTAAGCAGCCTCCTGGCCTGGAGCCGCGTCTATATCTATCCCGAGGAGTCTGTATTTCTTCAGCGCGACATGTCAACGCGACGTCGAGCTGATTTAGCTCTCGACTGTCGGATCGGTGCTCGATCGCGCGCGCATGGAAGTGTACCGATCGTTCGTACTCGGAGACTTCGGGAGGAATGAGAGGCCGAGGAGTCGAAGTGTGCGCTTAATTCGGTGTGATTAATTGATAAAACAGCCGGAGTGTCGGTGGGTCGTTCTCGATGAACGATAGTCAACGCGACGCCTCGATAACTGAGGAGACTCGAAGGATACCGAGGTAGGAGTTTTCTTCGATTTATCGATCCGTAGCAGGTCCGGACGAACCGCGAACGATTAAGCGCGAACTACGGTCGATCAACGAATTCACTCGTCGCCCTCTCGGACATGATTTTCCTCGCTCGCAGTGCACGATGTACCAAAGCACACCGCACGTACAAACGAGATACCCAACAGACGTATTTATACATTATTTATAGCATACGTAACTCGTGCACGGAAATCAACGCGCCGTAACGGTATATTCCACGCATTAGCTTAGACAATCAAGAAGGCTCGTGCTTTTTATTCCGTATAAGTGTCCTCTAGTCAATTTATTTTAATTTTACGCACACGGTTCGGTTCGCGCAACGCGACGAATCGAATATTCATACGACGATTGCAATAAACTACGTTTCTATTCGAACACGTCCGCGAGGTGTAATGGTTGTCCGACAGAATCTTCGCGCGAACGATGCTATTTACTGCCGGCGCGTAGTACTTAAGGCAATTATTTATAGAGTATATATATATATATACACTCCTGTTCCGAAGTTTGGGACTCTTACCCTCGTACCTTTTTGATTCGGATAAATTTCTTCTCGCGTTTTTCTCAGAAATGAGAACGTCGTGATTGCAACTTTGCTAGAAGAAGGATGATACTTTCGAAATCAACGTGCTCCAGATTTTTGAACGGGAGATGGAGTAATGTATAAAATATGGTAACATACGTATTGTACCACGAACGATCGGAAACTCGATATCGGAGTTCTTTCGACAACGCGTGTCGACCGATTAAGAAACCGATCGATCGTAAGCGCGATACGAAGAGAAGAAAAAAAAGAAGAAGAAAAAAGAAGACACGTGTAAATTTATTCTTCCTCTTGAAACAAAGAAATCGTTCGACTGACGACGGTGCACTCGTCGTCGAATTATTTAGATCGGTTGTCAAAACCGATGTGCACAAATTTCTCTACAAACACGGGGAGGATGTGTGAGCAAATACACAGAAGGAGAGAGAGAGAGAGAGAGAGAGAGAGAGATCCGAGATAATTTCGCGGTATTGACGGAGATCTGGTTGTTGCACGCAAGTGCAATGGCATCGAGCGTGTTACCCGAGCGAACACACGAGCGCGATGCGTGATGAAACGGCGGCGATAACGCACCGAGATCCATTAAATTATTAGCATCGAAGAAATTAATTGAACGCGAGACGGTGATTGCGCGCGCTCCTGTTTTATCTACCGCCGCGCGGACCGCGGCTTTGTCTTTGTTGAAAAATTGGAAAAAAATCGATCAAAGTCGATCGCGTGGTGTCCGAGACCAACGAACAACGGCAAACAGCAATCGAGCAACATTCGCGATTGTAAAATCGACGCGTTGGTTTGCCAACTGCATCAGTGAAGCGTTCGTCCGCGCGCGTATAGGCGGCTAGGGAGGGAGGAAAGTTCGAAGACGCGCGGTAACGATCGCGCCGATGAAAGTCCAGTTGCCGTCTTTCAGGGATATATCGATCAGTCGCGCGGGTGCACGCGTTGCACGCTCGCTCGGAGATTCGTTTTGATTTACAGTTAACAGGTTGGCGTTAGAAAGTTCAGAGCAACGGGGAGGGCATGCGCTCGCATATGCATACCGGCGGCGTTCCATTCCTTTTTTAATAACCTATTGGCTACTGTTACGTTTATTCATGTATATCGAGCGTGCCGGCGCAACTGAAACGATCAGTCGTGCCTCCCGATCGCGAAAACTACGATAACTGAAGCCGTTATAGTTACGATGCAGCTTGACTAAACTCTCTTCGTTACTTTAATTTGCACGTCTCGTTACGTGCGTCTTCGTGGCACGTGATCACGGTGTATCTCGGGCGGTTCGGTCTCAGCTCTCGAACGCGAAACACTCGTGCAAATACTAGAACGTCTTCTGAATTTATTGCGCAATTTGCTATTCGTCGTCGTTCGCAAACTCGATAGAGCAAACGAGCATTAAGCCCGCGGTGGAAATTCTTCCAAGCGTTTCCCTCTTCTCTCCGAGGTCGTGCGTGTGACACGTCCACTTAATCGGGTCTCAAATTAATTCTCGAACACGTACAAGTATCGTTGAAAGCTGGAAAAATTGGCTCCAGTTTGTTATCAACGTCGACAGGTAGCAAGCATGGGACCAAGAAGAGCAAATTGGGCATTCCACTTGCAACGTATCGTTCGGCATTCCCCCCAGTTGCGTCCAAAGTCCTCCAACGAGACGGAGGTTTCATGAAATACGCACGACACGTATAAGAATCGAACACCCTGTATAACGAGGCGACTCTTACACACAGAATAGGGTACTATCTTATTTACGGTGAAGTGGTTGTCGGCCAACTTAGAGGAGCGGCCATCATTCAATCAAGCCGGACAATTTAAACAGCCTGATTCACGCAGCGAAATCATTTAATATTTGACGTCAAGCACGATTATCGTATAACGGTGCGTAATGGCCGATTGTTTATACAGGTTGCAAGCGGCGCCGCAATTTTCAAATGGTGTATCTGCCTCCTGAGAACGAGATGTTGTTGAACGTTGTCGGACGGAGCAATGTTGCAAAATGATCCGGTCATTAGCGGCGGGCGCAAGTGACGAGTACAATTACTCTTCAACCGTTCGCTGCTAATGGTCGAGCAAACCAAAAGGACAGAA